>PVKS010042003.1:0-15691 GCA_004027875.1 Aplodontia rufa
TTCTTAAGAGATCATGAAAAAGTAAACTTATATAATACAATGAATTGTGTTGAAAAGTGTCCCTATTTCTTTTATGTACTAGGAAGTAAAAGCCAATATCATTTTATGCATGAGCACCTTTGGAAACCAAAGGAAAAGCCCTATGCATTGTTATTTTTGAAGTAGGGGGATTACGATGGAAGAAAGGGTAATTACCGGATTCTTAATTTTTTTATTGGTTCATTTTAAATGTACATGACAATAGAATATATAATGACATAATTATGAAAGCATGAAGTATACCTTGTTCTAATTTGATCCTCAGTATTACCCCTTCTCCACCCTTCCTTCTTTCTTTCTCAGAAGGATCAACCTTATCTCTTAATCACTCCCTCACCACCCCACATGTAGATACCAAATGAGAATTAGCAAAGGTTTGTGTTTTTGTGCTAACTCAGGTATAAAGTGGGAATTTTTAAAGACATCTCAATTACCCACAGGTTCAAGTTCAAGTCAGTGAAAAGACAATAAAGGAGATATGCTTTGGAACTTATAATTCACCATATTTTTTATTAGTAAAAGGCTTCTTTTTTATTAAGTGAAATTGCTGCACATCTGATTTTGATCAAACCACTCATGGAAATAGTATTGTCAGCTTTCCTTACTGAATTGTTCTAAGAATTGAGATAAGAATTGTAGATGTTCAATTTTATTTCAGAGAAGTGATATTGAAGGATGGGAGAAAGCAAGGATAGATGGGACAATGCAAGAAGAATGCTAGCCAGGCTTTACAAAATAAATTTACCAAATAATTTGGCATGAAATTATGAGTTCATAGTCTATTCCCAAGTTTCCAAATTCCTTAATTAATTGGACTCGTCTTCCAATCTTTTACTTTATATTAAAGATAAATTGCAGTAGTTATTAATTAAGGTAGGGCTTTCTATATGTTTTTTAATATGTATACTATTCAATTATTTTGATTTCAAGTAGATAAGAGATACTGTAAATATGTTATTCGAACGAAATATTCATGCTCAAATTATATTAAATATAAAGAAATGTCAAGCATAAACTTCCCCTGACTGTTCACGAAGGTGGTTTCTTTATTTTTGAAGGTGTCATATTTTCCTTCATTAAACCCTTAATACAGAAGTATTATATATGAAAATTTGATGTTGATGGATTTTAAATGGAGTGCTCTCAACATATGTCACTAACATTGGAAATATATTAACTCACTAAAATTTGCAGCCTTTATTTAGTGAAATTAGAATAGTGCTATCCCTTACTGAGTTTGTGGGGTAAAGAGAAACTGTAGCTGCATATAGTTGCCAAGTGTTATGTAATGTGTTTTGTAGTTATTGTGCTATGTAGTTCTCAGAGCACCATCGTGAAATAGGCACTTATTATTTTTTATTAGAAGGTAAGGTTAAAGCTTTCTCAATTATTCAATCTTAGTCTTTCTTCATGTATCCTTCCATGATTAACAGTATAATTTCTGATTTGATTTGCTAATATAGCCAAGGATTCACTGCAATGTCTGTAGATACTTTTCCCTATATATTTATTTATGTTGACTTTGAAAAGACTTCCAGTTTGAACCCCAATATGGGAAGAACTTAGAAGATGAGACTTTCATCCTTATACTAAGACAAAATTGAATGAGCTGAAAGTTAGTAACTTTTCCTGGTCCTATCAGAGAAGAGAAATTTCATGGTAAAATGATGCCCTGAAATCTGGATAGACAGAGGCATCTTCAGGAAAAAAAAAAAAAAAACACTCCAGATTTGCTTATCTGGAGCAAAAACCCTTCAATGATAAATGAAAGGAGGCACTTAAACAGCAACTGAAGAAATGTTGGAGCCTGAAATGGACCATCAAGAAAGTAAGGAATTTCTGGAGGATACTTGTTTAGAGAAACTATCAAGGCTCCATAGCTACACATCCTAGGGACTCTCACTTGCTTTGGCAGGAGAAGAGGAAGGATGACAACTGTAACATCCTCTCAGATCCCTTCTCTATCTCTGGAGAAATGTACCCTGCTAAAGTTCAATACATAAGCCTTATTCTAGCAAAGGAAAAAAAAATTCCCTCTCCCTAAGCGTTCTCCAGCCATCTTGTATCATGTGGAGGTAACAGTAGCATAGTCAACAAGATTTAGGGATTCAAGCAAACAGAGTGCAGAATTTGCAACCAATGAAAGGAAACAGGGGAAAACAAGCTTTACTGCTGGAGAAACTCTTGGGAAGGTCAATCCCCAGTGATACAGAATCAGTAAAAGACCAAGATTCAGTTATTATAGTATGAAAAGTTTCCTTTATTCAAAAACAACAGAAGGGCTGCAATACAACAGCTTACTAAGTTTGGAGAAGATACAGAATATAGACTCTGCTGAATCAAAAAGTAAAGCTAGCCAGGCACAGTAGCACATACCTGCAATCTCAGCAACTGGAAGCTGAGACAGGAGGATCATGAGTTCAAAGCCAGCCTCGGCAAATTAGTGAGGTCCTAAGCAACTTAGTGAAAACCTGTTTCAAAACAATAAATAAAATGACTGGGGATGTGGCTCAGTTGCAAAGCACCTCTGGGTTCAATCCCTGATATTAAAAAAAAAAAAAAACAACAGAGTACAGCTAGAAGTCAAGAATGGAGAGAAATGCTTACAAGGGCACCAGAGGAATCTAAAGCTACACCTATGGTTACAGAAAAAATTAGAATTAACCATGAATCAACATTATATTATGAATGGTTTAAAACAGCAATGGAAAGAATTATATTGTTCAACTGAATAAAAGAACTAGACTCCATAGCATGTTGTCTATAAAATCTATTCTAGGGCTTGGGTGTGTAGCATGGGCAGATAATAGACTGATGAACAGGTAGATAAGTGAGAAGGAGTTTATTAATGGATTTGACTCCCAGGATCATAGAGGATGAGTAGTCCTATAATGTGCCATCTGCAATCTGGAGACCCAGGCAAACAAGTAGCCTATAAAACAACAGCTCTGTGGCTGATGATGTGGACCTTAAGGGTCTTCTTGACTAGATTAAGGGATAATCTGGCAGCTATGAATCACAATCAATTTTTTTGGTCTGTCTGAGGGCATTTCTGGACTGAGTATGGAAGATCTGCCTTAACTTTACGTGGGTGGTTGCCATGCATTAGACTGCGGACATAGACGGAATGAAAACACAGGAGAGAGAGCTGAGTCACCTTCTCTCCTTAATCTTCAAAACTGCTGGGTTCTCTGGTCCTTGGACTCTGGGACTTTCACCTGCATTCACCCAGTTTCTCAGATCTTCAGTCTATGACTAAGAATTACAGCATCAGGGTTGCTTGAAGCATCACCTGGTTCTAGGATTATACCAGGTAATACATAAGGTGAGCCCAGAGCATCTTGAAATGCTAAGAATTAAGAATGTTAGTGCTAAAATGTAACAGTTGAACAGCAACAGCAAATGGGGGTATGTATGTAAGAGGGACTCAGAAATCAGCTGAAAGAATCCCCAGCAGCCAAATATGGAACAATATAGGCAATAAATAAAATGGCTTTGATTATAACCTACAATAATCCTAAATCCATACTGACATAAATGAGTGAATAGAATAAATAAGTGGAGAATAGATAAATATCCCCTTAAGAAATCCAAATGCTTCATATAGATAATCCACACTCAAATATAGTGAGCATAACTCCCCACTCCTTAAATGGGAGCTGTACATCATGATTTACTTTCTAAAAATGCCATTTGGGAATGAGTAGGGGTATAATATTACAGTGGAGAAAACTGAAAATCTACACCTTAGCAAGGCAATTAATGGTAAATTGTGCTGTTATAATGTACCTTTGATGTGATATGGTGATAATGACATTTATCTCTGTTCTTTCTCTCAAAATTCTTGATTCCAGTCTATCCATAAGTAATAGATGAATCCCAATTGAAAGATATTCTGCAATATGCTTGACCAGTGATTCTCAAAACCTTCAAGGTCACGGAAGCAAAATAAGTCAGACAAACTCTCACACCAGGAGATGCCTAAAGACACATACCTAAATACAATAATGTAGCATCTTGGATAATATCCTGAAACAGAGAAGGCATTAAATAAAAAATTAAGGATATCTGGATAAATTATGAACTTTACTTAACAGCAATGTATCACTGTTAGTTCATTATTTAGGACAAATGTGAAATGTAAGACATCAGTAATGGAAGGAATTCAGTATGGAACACCTGGGAACTATCTTTTTTAACATCTTTCTGTAAATCTAAAACTTTTTAAAAATAAAATTGTATTATAAATAAGTCTAAAATTTGTTAGTAAAAAGTTAGAAAAGAAAGTCAGACAGGAAGAATGAGGCCATTTCATGGAGTGTGTTGAAGGCCAGATTAATAAATGTATTATGTAGTCTGTTGAGTAGAAACATTGGTGATATCATGATTTTATTTGCACTTTGTAAGACCACTTTAACTGTATTGTATAAGATGAGAAAAGTCAACAAAGGGGAAAATATTTGACAACCATTGTGATAGAGCAGAAAGGAGATATTGGTGGTCTAGAGAAGTGGAGCTGTTGGGAGATGATATTGGATTACATATGAGACAAAGACAAGTTTCAGGGGTCAGAACAAAGGTTTTTATTCTGTATGCATTGTGAAGAGTGGTGGAATATTTTGCTACTGAAACACTGAAGTTTGAATTCGAGGGATGTCTATTAATTATCATAACAGTTCTGTTGGTTATGTTTCAGAGCACCCTTTTCATGTAACTGAGTAAAGGAGGTATAGAAATATTTTGAAACTCACTGAACATTATAAACCTAAAGCACTGGAGCTGAACTATGTCCTCATGTGTCTGAAATGTGCTCTTTGCATATTCTGCATTGTTTGCCTTATCCACAGAGGGAATCAATTTCGTCCTGTCTCTACAGCTTTCAAGGCAGAATTCCTACACACGAAAGCTTTCTGAATCAGAAGGACAATCAGTAAAAGGATCCCAAAATCTAGTTTCACTTCTTACTTTCCTTGAGCCCAAAGCAAAATAATTGATCTTTTCTTCCAGGAAAAGCAGTAGGAAATTTCCCTTCATTGACAATAGAATATGTGTGATACCTGAATTGTGTGATTTGATTCATAATTCAGGGCTGCGTTATGACTTTTGTGAACTACGGAACTTTGTCATTTTAAGCTCCTTCCATTATATACGTATTTAAAATTATATTTTATAATACAGTTGTTTAATAATACATTCATATTATAACATTTTCTTTGACTTACTGTGCTGATGGTGCTGAATGCTCATATCTGTTGGAGCACAACAAAAAGGAGAGAGAAAATGTATGGAGACTATTCAGAGTTAAGATGATGAGCCATAGAAGATGTGTGACTTTCAAATCACAAGTTCTGAAATTTTTGAAGGAAGGATTATTCCAATTCATTAAAATGATAAGCAAGAGTCAACAGTTCATTGTACATCACTAAGGCTTGTTCCCCAACCATTCAGACTGTTATCAACATACATATTTTTTATTAAGAAATTTATTTGTTGAACAATCAAACAAGCTTTAACAAAATAATATATATATAAATTCTGAGAATAAGATTTACCCTCAAAAGTCCCACCCAATTACCCACCCTTATCCCTCCCCCCCTCCTTCTCTCAACATATTTTTAATGAGGTATTTGAATCTCTTGGACACCAGTGATTATTTTTCAGATTAAGCCAGAACTTTTTCTTTTATTAGTTGTTTTTGTATCATTCATATTCATTCTGAAATCCTGATTCTACTACAATTGTTATTATTAATAACTGTTATTTTATCTTTTTCTCTTTTGAAATCTGTGTTAAAAATAACTGAAATTTTAAAAATTCTCTGTGTGTATATGAGTGTGTGTGTGTGCATGTGAGTGTGTGTGTGTGTGAATGTGTGTGAGTGTGTGTGTGCATGTGTATGTGAATGTGAGTGTGTGTGTGCATGTGAGTGTGTGTGTGAGTGTATGAATGTGAATGTGTGTGCATGTGAGTGTGTGATGTGTGTGTGTGCATGTAAGTGTGTGTGTATGTGAGTGTGTGAATGTGAGTGTGTGCGCACGCACGCCTATTTTCTCTTAACCAGAGTTTGTATCACTATTTCCTCAATTTTAATCTTATATGTTTTATCTGGGACATTTCCTGTTCTTCTCAGGCTTGTCAGAAACTAAAATAAGTTTAAATGTCTCAAGTATTTGCTCTTTGCCCTAAATATGCTACTGCAAGGGGAATATTCTTTATTAATAATTCTACCTTTTTAAACAAGTCATCACATAGGAAGGGCAGCACATTAATTAATTAATACATACACCCTGAGGAAAATTAAACAGTTGAAATAATAAATGTGGACATGTCTCTGAATATTTGAATTGAATTTTATTATTTAAGTTACTAGCAAATTTAATCTGTAGTCAGGGGCAAGATAATAGCTATGAAGTTGATTTATTCTTAGAACTGAGAAATATGGACAGCTAAGACTTTTTACTTTTGCTCTTTAAAATATATTTTAAACAATTAGGATGGAAATAATTGTAAAGTTGGTCCATCCATACCTTTTGCACAGAATTTATATATTGCATATCAGGACACTATTTTGCCCATATTATTGTTATATGCTCATATTCATATATATTTTGAGGATGCCTAAAGAAGCTCAGTTATTTTTATCCAATTTGTAAAAGTCCTCAGATACTTACACTTCTTGAAGTGTTACAATACTGCTATTAATAGCATCAGGCAAATCAGGGGAAGGTGGTTTGTGTTATAGCATGTGCTTAGTTTTATGTATGTTGCATTTGTTTTTTATAATTATTTCAATGGCATTAAAGGGAAACAAGTAAGATGTAGTTATCATAAATCTTTTACCCTGCCACCCAGAATAAAAAGTCAACTGCTAATAGGAGAGCATCCAACGGAGTAAAATTCAGAAAAAGTCTTTCTTGCCCTGAAAGATTTGACAGATTGTAAGAAAGTTTCCAGTAGCAACAATGTTGCTACCAATATACATTGTAAAACATCAATACAAAGGAAACATGTAAAAGTAAATAATTACATTTAACCCATCGATTGAAAGTAAGGAAACTAAATGGAGAAAAATTGCAAACAATTTATTATCTAAATAACATGAAGAAGGATAGAAGAAATAAAGATAAGTGGAAAGGGAACAAAAGGGAAGGAAAAGAGACTGAAACAGTACATCTGAAAGCCCCATGGTCATATTTGCTCCCCAGACTTGCTTGTCCTTGGGGCCAATGTTATGGTTTGGATACTGAGGATTCCCCAGAATTTCATCTGTGTGACAATGCAAGAATGTTCCTAAGTGAAACTATTGGGTTTTGAGATCCTTAACCTAGTCTCAGTGGACTAATCCACTGATATGGATTAACTGGGTGGTGACTGCAGGCAGAGAGGGTGTGGCTGGATGACACGGATCTCTTGGGGTGTGCCTTGGGCGTCCCTGGTGAGTGGAGTTCTCCCTGCTTCCTGAAAGGCACTTGCTCAACTGCTTTCCTCTGCCATGCCCTTCAGCCATGATGTTCTGCCTGACCTCAGCCACAGCCACAAAGTCCACAAACTGGAATGAAACTCAGAAACTATAAGCCAAAATAAACGTGTTCTCCTCTACATTGCTTTTGTGAGGTCATTTGGTCAGTGGTTAAAAAAAATTGAGTCAACCAGCCAGTCACCAATAAAGTTCTGAGTAACTTACCAGTTTTAGAGTTACCGTAAATGCACTCATCTTTGAAGATTGTCTTGATTAAAGTTTACACTCATTGTCAGGCTACACAACTTATTTTTGAAGTAGATAAAATAAAAGAGACATTTTAAGAAGCCTACAATATGGGGACATTTCAAATGTTATCCATTAAAGGAGAACATGTCAATTTGAAGATCCTGGAGAGGATCAGATCACCATAAAAACCTTTTGCAATCCATGAGCAAAGAGTTCAGTTCACTAGGCTGTTTTCCCCACATACCTTCCATGTCCATCCTTTGCAAAATTTCCTTTAAAAGAAAAGCCCAAGACCTTGAGAAATAACTCTAAAGATAGCCTGCATTCTGCTCTGAGAACACAATCTTCACCTTTTACTTTCCAACAAAGCGCTTCCTCCTTGGTAAAGGAGGATGCAATTTAAGGATGCAACCTTAAATTCTTTTCTGTGCTGTCATAGTCTGAAAGTTCTGAGTAGAGGTCTTTTCTCAGTCTGGTAAGATCTACTCGAACCATCTTACAGTAACAAACAGAGCAAATTTAGTAAGGCAAATGAATATATTTGAAAGATACACATTTATCTTTGCCTTTTCTCTTAAATCCAATCTAATCAAGATAAAACTTTTATCCCCTGCTCTACATCCTCCACCAAGTCACCAGTTCTTTCACCTTCTTGAGTCTACTGGTGTAGACTATCAGTCTGTATCTCATCTTGATCTACAAATAGTATTTAAAACAGTGGAACAGAGTCCTCATTCTCTGCTTTAGTTCCAGACTCTTAAATTAGAATTTCCTAGAGACTTCCCTAAAATTATATTTCTCTCCAGTTTTTACTTTACCAACATTTTACCATCTGTAGCTTAAAATTCTCCCTTGAAATTGTATGACTTTGTAGATCTTAGAAATTTGGGAGTGCCTAGCCTGGATGAAACAGATCAGGGGAGTAAATCAGATAATAGGGTTCCTAAATTTATAGCTCTAGTCTCTTTCTCCTTCATTTTGTCTCCTTTCTAATTCTCTTTATTTATTCTACCATATCTTATGTTCATGTTATTTAATTAGCAACCTATTGATAAATTTTCTCCATTAATTAGTCTACTTTTAATTGATGGATTTTTGAAGACCCCTATAACTACCTGGATGGACATTTGCTATTTCCACTTGAATGTGTCATAGAATTCCAAAACTAAACAAGTTGAAAAATGATCTCATGATTTCCCCAAACTTGCTCCATATGAACCTCTATTCTGTGTTGCAAAGCAAACTCTTTAGTTACTATTACTCAGGTAAAAAAATAAAACTGAGAAAAATTATGATGCTTGGGGTTGTGGACTGAGTTCAGTGGTATAGTGCTTGCATAGCATGCACAAGGCTTTGAGTTCATGACTCTTCTTTCTCACAAATCATAATCAATTAATCAGAAATTACTATTGACTGTACATTTAAGACAGATTCAGAATGTGAGCATTAATCATATTTCTATGTCATGTTGCTGCTTCTTTTCTACTTATACAATGTTTTCACAGAATCCATTCAAACTGAATGAAGCCAAGTTATCCTCTTCCCCTCTCCCCTTCCCCTTCTTCTCCTCCTTGTTTAATATTAGTAAAAGTGAAGTTTAAATTTTTTACAGTAATATAAAGGTAGAACCATCTGGATTTAGTGCATGATGGGGTGAAGGTTATTAACAAAGAAATGTGGCCTGAGCAAAGAGAAAAATAAGACTGACATAAACTGAGAAGAAAAGACTGGTGAGAACAAAATTTGGGGAGGAAAAAAGGACATCAGGAGATGAGTTTTAGATCGTTTAATTTTTAGAAACATTAAACATCCAGCATCCAAGTAGAGATGTCAGGGAACTTTTGAATAAAAACATGAGGACTGGAAGAATAGATTTGGTTGAAGTTGTAAATTTGGGCATTGTTGGGAGTAGTGTGGTTGTCAAAGCTTTGACACTTTCAATCAGGTCAATTTTTTGCTTGAAATCCTCCAGTGGACCCATACCTCACCTTGACCACACACTACCTTCCAAATCACCCCTCCTGTTGCTCCCTTCCTGCCTTCCTTCCACTTTTCCACTTCACTGCTTTGTTATTTCAAACACAAGGAACATGTTTGTGTGTGATTGAGAACCACTCTGTTTTTCTGCAACCCCCTTCTGGCACCACTCCTCACCATAGCACATTGTGTTACCTACCCACCTATATAACTTGATTATGTATTTATATTATATAAAAACTCCATGAGGTGATGATTATTATTTTTTATTTTTGAATTCTTAATGTATGTAATAGTTGATAAAAATCCTAAGCAAAGACATGCTGAATTTGTTGACTGACTATAGATCCATTGAACAACTACTTTGGGGAATTTTGATAAAATTCTAATTCTATGCTGATATTTTAAGAGAATGATACATTGTTTAGAGAGGTGAAATTTTTTAATGAGAATTCAAAAGAGAATTATGATAATGACAGGGTTAAGTCAAATTCAAAAGTAATCAGTGCAGGGATTGGAACAGTGACTCAGAGGTATTACATTTGCCCGGCATGCACAAGGACCTGAGTTCAAATCCCAGCACCACATATACAACTAAGTGTTGGAGCAACAAAGACCAGATGAAAAACTAAATAAAGTTGATTCTCTCTCTCTCTCTCTCTTTCTCTCTCTCTCTGTCTCTATCCCTTTTTCTCTGTGGAAAAAAAAGTAGGGCAATTGGTTCTCAACATTAGCTATCTGTTAAAGAAAGTAACATAGTTAAAATCAAATGCAAAATATGAAATGGTACATTTTCTTTTATCTCCTCAGGTATTATCTACAGATATCTGCAGTTTACAGAAGCCAGGAGGATATTATAATGTAAACTGTCCAAAGATTTTCTCTAAGTGCCTTAGAGAAAGGCAAAGGCAAGAAGAAAGAAAACTTCTGGGATTTGAGAGAAGTGACTTCACATTTTCAGTAAGATCCAGTTATAAAGTATATAACTAAATAGCAGAATTAAAAATTAGATTTAGAATTAGGGAGTCTTCTTGATCAGAGCTGATAAACAGAAAAATAGACTGATCGTTTTCTCTGGAAGCATTTTAAGATAGATTCTCATTTTTCTAGAGTAATTTTTATGATGGTCTATTTTCAGATATTCAATTAGCCAAAATGAACTAAATGAAAATACATTGTTCAAGTACTATGATCATGACTTCAAATCTTTCTAACAACTATGGAGGGGCAGAGTATATACTCCACATTGATTATCAAGTTGAGATAATTGATAATAGGGCCAACTCTTCCTTGTGTACCTGCCAACATTCTAAACGAGTTTTTTGTGTCTCTGTTGTAAAGGCATTGATTCCTAGAGACCCAAGCAAGGTCATGGATAAATATATGCTTTTGTGTTTCCATTTTAAAATTAGTTTTCAATGCAGGATTTTCAATAAAAGAAAACACTCAAGAAAGGCACAATTTTTGTTATTTAAATTTAACAGTATGGCATTTTACATTTTTTCTTTGGGGATTAGGTAAGATATTTATACCTATCATAGTTGTTGTAACAGGAGAAAAATGAAGGAATCAACTGCTTTTCTCTTACTTTTCTCTTAATATTATCACATATCCCTGCATTTTGATGTTTTATGTCCAACTAAGATCTTACTTAAAAATACCAGTGAACTAAATATTACCATTATTTTCATTTGCTTTAATAGAAAAATAGACTCAGGATCAAGTTCTAAAATGATCAATTTCCTATCACAGGTCTCTGTCAAGTTTTATTTAGCATTTCCAAACCCACACAAATACAAATATACACATCTCTTCAATTGTGTTCTGAGCTATTTCCATGGTGAGGAGTGATAAAACTGTTCCTGTATAATTGGGACAATGTTTGCATGTGTGACACTAACCACATTTTTAAAAAGAAAGCTAATAATTTGAAGTGATGATTACAGTTTAATTTTAGAGATCCAACCTTTATTTCCATTTAAAAAATGAGAATGTATAAGAGGCATACACCATGTAATTAATGATGTAATGGATCTTTTTCCAAACTTCCAGAAACATGAACAGATCACATAGTCTCATTTATAAGAGAATTTGGGGGATGTTTCAGACTCTCATAATTTAAACAAATTGCTTGTTTGTTTTCTATTCTATTCATAAAAGGAGTTTTAAGAAGCCTGAACAGAAACCTGTGTTATATGTGCTGGAGGTACTTGAGGTGCTATATGTTCTAATAGAATTTTACCCTTCTTTCATCATCAGTGACACAAGTGAGGATTCAAACATTCCTCATGCTCTTATTTGTATATGAGTATAAGAAATTATGAGTTATGGAAATTGTAAAGTATACATGGATATATCCTCAAAAAGCTTCGTAAGAGCCTTTAAATAATGTGAAAAAAGACAAAAAGTGGATAAACCGAAAGCACCCTTCACTATATTTGAGAAAAACAATATGTTCATGTCTTATGCAAGATCCAAGGAACCCCTTGTTGAGACTCAGAAATAAGTAAAAAATATACTCAATTAAAAACTTTTTATTTAATTTTATATTGACATCTTTCATTTAAGGTAGCTGAGTTTGTTAAATAAAACAGATACGCTAGTCAATAATAATAAATGAACGTGAAAAGTTCTGGCATGACTAAAAGTTTATTCTTAATGAAAAGGTTACTTACAGGACAATAAAACAGAATAAGAATAAACTCAAATAATACAAAGCTCTTTTAGTACAGAAATACAGATTTTTTTTGTCTAAGTTACAAGATTTATCCTTTTGACACTTTTAAAGAGAGAAACAACTAGCACTTACATAAAACATTTACCCTCGAACTATTCTTTCACATTTTTATTCCTCAAAACAAATATTTATTTATATTATTATTATCTTCTTGAAAAGAAATCTGACACTCATGGAGGCTGAGCTTTCCACATCTAGTAAGTCACATACCTGATACTTGGTGGAAGGTGAAGTCTAGACACTGCTTCTTTGACAAATTATGTGCTCTATCTCATTACAATTAATACAGGCACTTCTAAGGCCTTGACTGCAGGCTCACTCATTTTTAGTTATTGAAAAAGCCTCAAATCTTTAAATTTCTATTCAAAATATCATAACTATCTACATATTGATATTAAACAAATTCTGGTAGGTACAGAGATAAGTCTGCCTTTTGCCTCCAGCTTTGAGGACTGTGCAGTTCCACATCCAGGAGGATGTAAGGAGCATGGCTGTTCTTGCCCCTACAGGGAATGCTGATGATGGATAGGAGCTGTACAGGGCTTGCACGACAGTTCATCTTCTCCTTCTGCACCTTCCATGACAGTGGTTAATAGCTAATGAACATCTTGAACACCAAACTTCCATAAAACCAAGACCATCTATAACATTTACTGGGTCAGTGTAAGAAGGAATCTCCCATGAAATTCGGTTATGATAAAAAGTCTGAATTGTATTATGTTTTATGTTCAATTGTTAAAAGATTTCAAACTGCTTAGCGATACAGTGCAATAAAAAAGATTTTACTCCCTCCCATCCTTTCCATCTTGTCAGGTCTTCTTCAACTTCTTTCTTCAATGTTTGATAATTATCATTGTAGAGGCCTTTTATTTCCTTTGTTAGATTAATTCTCAAGTGTTTTATTCTTTCTGAGGATATTGTGAATGGGAATGGGACCAATTTCCTGATTTCTCCTTCTGCCTTATTATTATTGTTAGTTCATAGGAAACTATTGATTTATGGGTGTTGATCTTGTACCTGCTACTTTGCTAACTCTGGTTGGAAGCTCAAGCAGTTTTCTTGGTTCTCCCAGATATAGGATCATGCCATCAGCAGCAAGAAAGGGATAGTTTGACTTCCTCTTCTTCTATTCTTTTTTTTCTCATCTTCTGCGAATGTTTCTTTCTTTCTTTTTTAATTTGTTTGACATTGTCTTACATATTGGAGGAAATTGTTGTTACATACATACATGGATATTGACAATGTAAGTTAAGGTCAATCCTAGTCCAGGATCTCCGTGCTTTGTCCACTCCCCACTCATACGACTTTTCTGTATTACCTCCATGTTATAGATAGAAATAAGCATATTAAAGTGTATTAATTTTGAAATTTCTGAATTTCTTTCCTTGCTTTTGTGTAGTTGGGCTTCTCATAGGAGTTGAGCATTCCCAGTAGCAATGATAACCCCCCTAATCCCAACCTCCCCTTTTTGCTTCCCTCCCTTCTCTTTCCACCTTGATTTCCTTCTCTTGCCTGAATGCTGAAGCTAGGGTCTCGAGGACTACATTGAATAAAAGTTGTGAGAGTGGGAAACCTTGTCTTGTTCCTAAGTTTAGTGGAAACGATTTTACCTATTCTCCATTTAGTGTTACACTAGCTGAGGGTTTGACATATATGGACTTTGCATAGTTAAGATAAGTTCCTTTGATCCCTATCTTCTCCACAGTTTTAAGCATAAACGGGTCTTAGATTTTATCAGAGGCCTTTTCTGCATCAATTGAGACAATCATATGACTTTTGTCTGTAATTCTGTTTAAGTGATGAATCACATTTCTTGTTTTGCGTATGTTAATCCAGTCTTGCATCCTTGGAATGAAGCCCATTTGATCATGATGAATTATCTTCCTGATATGTTTTTGAATGTGGTTTGCTAGAACCTTATTGAGGATTTTTGTGTTGATGTTCATGAGCGATATTGGTCTGTAGTTTTCTTTTCATGGTATGTCTTTTTTGTATTTTGGTATCAGAGTTATGGTTGCCTCATAAAAAGTGTGAGAGTTCCCTCCTTTTTAATTTCTTTGAATAGCTTAATCAGGAGAGGTATTACCTCCTCCTCATAGGTATCGTTAAACCAGTGGGGAATCCATCAGGCCCTGGGCTTTTTTTCTTTGGAAGGCTTTAAATTGCTATGTGGATTTCAGTGCCAGTTACTGGGCTGTTTAGGCTTTCAGTATCATGATCTGTGTCAATTTAGGGATGTTGTATATCTCTAGAAATTTGTCCATGCCTTCTAGATTATCTAATTTTAGAGGAGTATGCTTTATAGGGGTAGGTTTTGATAATTTGTTGGATTTCCATGGGGTCAGTAGTGATTGCTCCCTTTTCAATGGTGATTGTGTTGATTTGCTTCAATTCCTTCCTTCCTTTATTGAGAAAGGCTAGGGGTCTCTCAATTTCAATTATTTATTTATTTTTTGAAGACCCAGCTCTTTGTTTCATTGATTCTTTTACTATTTTTTTCTTTTTGTTCTTGATTTCATTGATTTCAGCTCTGATCTTGATTTTTTCCTGTTTGTGTAGGCTTTGGGATTAGGTTTTTCTTCCTTTTGTAGGAATTTGAGGTGGAGCATAAACTCTTTTATTTTAGATCTCTCCTGATTTTTAATGTAGACAGTCAGTGCTATGAATTTTCCTGTTAAGAATGCTTTCATGCTGTCCCAGAGGTTTGTATATGTTGTGTTTTCATTCTCATTTACTTCCAAGAATTTTTTGATTTCTGCTCTCATGTCTTCTTGGAATTTTCTTCATTTAATAGGGTGTTATTCAATCCCCAAGTATAAGTGTGGTTTTGATTATAATTTTTGTTGTTAATTGCTAGGGTCATGGCATCATGGTCTGATAGGATACATGAAACCTCCTTTGTGAATAAGAGTATGATGTATTTTTGGAGAAGAATCCACACACTAGTGAGAAGAAGACATATTCAGTAAACCTGTGGTGGAAAATTCTATAAATATCTATTAAGTCCATTCGATTCCTGGAGTTGTTCAGGCTAGTTTACTTTTATGATCTGTCTATTGGTGATAGAAGAGTATTAAAGTCTCCCATTATTATTGTGTTGAGGTTCACAAGTGGTTTATGACATGGAGTAATTTTTTCACATAGTTGGGAGCATTGGAGAGTATATATTTACTATGATTCTGCCTTCCTGTTGTATTGTTCTCTTTACTAGGATGTAGTGGCCTTTATCT
>PVKS010042004.1:0-15689 GCA_004027875.1 Aplodontia rufa
ATCCATTTACCCTCAAAGGCTGCAAGGTCATTGTTTCTAATTGCTGTGTAATATTCCATGGTATAAATGTACCACAGTTTTTGGATCCATTCTTCCTGTGAGGGACACCGGGGTTGTTTCCATAGCCTAGCAATGGTAAATTGTGCTGCCATGAACATCGATATTGCTGTGTCACTGTAATGTGCTGATTCTAGGTCCCTAAAGTCTGTGTCTATTTTTGACTGAGGTGTGTCTCCTGTAGGCAGCACATTGTTGGACTTTGCATTTTGGTCCAGTAAGCCAATCTGCATCTTTTGATTGGGGCATTGAGTCCATTCACATTCAGAGTTAGAATAAATATGGAAATCTGTGTACCTGACATTGTGACTATTGCTGTGATTTGTGCCACTTTGGATATCTTTTAGTGTGTTTTGTGATTGTTGAGTTCTTCTGTTGTTGTGTTTTGGCAGTTGTTTGAATGTTCCTCTGAATGAAGTATGTCCTTGAGAATTTTCTGTGTTGCAGGCTTGTGTTCATGTACCTTGATAGCTTGAATTTTTCATTGAAGTATGCAATTCCCCTATCATATTTAAAGCTGAGTTTTGCAGGATATATTATCTTTGGCTCAAAATTGTTTTCTTTCAAAGTTTGAAAAATATCATTCCATGCTTTCCTGGCCTTTATTGTCTCATCTGAAAAAATCCACAGTAATCCTTATTGGTCTGCCTCTGAATGCGATTTGGTGTTTTTTCTTTACTGATTTTAGGAGTCTTTCCTTGATTTCTCAGTTATTCATTTTATAAATGATGTGTCTTGGTGAATTTCTCATTTCATGAGGTCTGTTTGGTGTCCTATAGGCGTCTTGAATATGATTTTTCTGGATAAATTCTGATATGGGGAAAATTTCCTTTGCAATTTTGCTCAAAATTCTTAATGCCCCTTGTTTGTCGTTCAATATTATCTTCAATATGAATTACTCTCACGTTATTTTTTCTCATCTCATCAAATACTACTTGGAAGTTCTATTCGTGCTCAATAAGTTTCTTTTCTTGTCTGTCCTCCTTGAACTCAATGTTGGTCATCCTCTCTTCATTGTCTGATATTCATTCTTCGTGAGCTGAGGTTCTATTTTCTACTGAATTTACTGTGGTGTTAATATGTTCCAATGAGCATTTGATTTGGTTGACAGTATTCTTCAGTTCTCAGAGCTCTGCTATATTTCTTTTCAGAATGTCTATCTCTTTATATGGGGTCTCTCATCTCCTGAAATTGCTCTTTTCTCTTTCCTTAAATCTTCTTTTAATTCTTTGATTGAATTACTAATCAGGTTGTTGATACATTTTTCTAGGTTTTCATCTACGATTCCGACCTTGGACTCATTGGATGGGTAGTTGTGGGGTTGAGGTGGAGGAATTTTTCCCCCTTTTTCTTCATTTTCAGTTGTAGAGCATGGCTTGAGATCTGACACAGAATAATTTTCTTGGGGGTTCTGTTGATAGTCATGGAGCTTTTTATCCATTTGCTTAGGTGGGTTCGGGTTCTATTTGAGTAGTACAGTTCAATGGCTGGCTCCCCAATCTGTGAATTATTGTGGACCTTTAGGTTTTCCAATACCTCAGGGGATAAGGGGTAGAAGTCAATAACTGCAGCCAATGCATACAACAGACAGTGTCATCTGTAGCTGTTACAGTGTTGATTAACACATATGGGACCAATCAGATTGGCAGTTTTCTTCCATGAGAGCTCTCACATTATACTTGGTTAGCAAGCAAACACCATTTTCAAGGATGGCATTCACTTCAGTTGACCAGGACCTCTGTAGGTGTGGAAAAAAGTCTAGAGAGCAAAGGGAATGAGGTAGAAAGATATTGTGAAACTTATGAATTAGGATGTAGAGCTAAAAGTTAGTAAAGATGATGTAGGCTATTCTGCTGAAAATAAGGAAAAGATAGAAATGGGATGAGGGTGGGGTAATTACTTTGAGGGAGGATCAGAGAAGATCAGAATACAGTTTGGGAATTGACAGAGTGAAGGGAAGAAGCAGGTAGTAGGGACTGGGTGTGTTTTCAGGCCAAAGAAACTGAGGACTAGTTTACAATATTGCTGACAGCCACAGGTCAAACCCCAGCAACACGGACACAGCAGACAAACAGAAGAAATCACAGTGACAGTAAAAAAACAACCACACAAATAAACAACAAACAAACAAAATTCATACTCCAAGGAACACCAATTCCAAGAACAACAACAGAAAAAAAGGAGTTGGGAAAATTATGAATTTTTACCACTGAGGTCAAAATGTACTGTGGGGGTATGTGTTCATAACTGACTTAAGGGTGGAGTCATTTCCCAGTTTACTTTGTTGAAGGGAATGCATTTTGGTGATCTCAGCTGACAGTGAGATTCCCAGAAGGTTTCCCAGGAATTTTCTCTTCTAGAGAAAAACATTGCAACATTCATTTTTTTCTGCTTCCTGTGAGAATAGACTTCAGGGCCACCTGAGTTGCACTCTTGGGCAGTTTAGTGTCTGCCTGCCCAAACTCTTGTCCCACTTCAACTGGGGATCCAGGAACTTCTGGGAGTCTTGTGGATCCTGGTGCAGCTGTAAGGGATTCTTGTTGTTCCAGGAAGATTGGCCAGCCTGAACTGAGCTCACATGGGACTGTTATTGCCCCACTCTTGGGTGTCTTGAGGTTCCCACTTGCCCCAAGAGATGATGTATGGGGTTTCACAACCCCAGCAAGGGGAGGCAGGGTTGAAGGAGACACCAGCCCAGCTAGACCAGTGCTTGTGGAGGTCTCAAATGCAACCACTAGTGGGCGTGAATGCCCAGTCCTACTTGGAGTGCCCAGGACCAATTCTGTTCACAGAATTCAGGGTCTGAAAGGAAAGGAAAACATTGGATCCAGGCTGCCCCTTCTGTTAATAGGTCCCTGAGGCTGATGCTAGCCTTTGCCCTGCCTCAGAGTTTCAGGGAGTATCTGTTGGACCTGCAGGCCAAACCTCCCAGGCTGTTTAGGTCCTATTGAGCAGAATCCTGGTCACAGACTCCACTCACAGTTTCAGTGTGTAACAGAGTGGGCTGGAAGCCTCTACACGTGAGGTACAAGACCAGTTGGGAAGGTGCGCCAGGTACACACAGGCCCAAGGGAAGACAGTCAAAATATTGGGGACCTGGAGCCACTCCTCTGGACTGAGCTCTATATAGTGCTCTTTATCTGGTGTTTTTAGGTTCACTGATCATGAAGTGGTTTCCTGTACTGCCATCTGGGAGGTTTCAAAATGGCGGTGCCACCCTGCTTCTCCTTGCAATCAGTTTCAGGGGACTCTAATTTATGTGTATTAAAGCAGTCCCATAGTTTCTGCCACTGCCACAGCCCCAGAGCACCAAAGTCTACACCTAAGTTCTGGTAAGTGCTCACCACTGTGTCTGAGTTTATTTAAGTGTGCACAGCTTCCTCCCCTCTGTGGGAAATTCCCAGCCCTCCACCAGTTGTGTAGCTGGCACTGGAAGATTATTATTTGGAATATCCTGTACTTTCAACTTGTCCATGGCTCCATGTCATTAAACTTCCTTCCTTGAATAGTATTGAATTTGGTGAGAAATGATGCTGTTCACTCACCTCACAGTAAGGCACGTTTACTGTTGGCGTCCCACATTCATGGAGAGATTTTTCATTCAGTTCTGCCACAGATCACCATGATTAAAAACCCTGTAGTTTCTCTCTTGACAGTTTTGACCAGTTCCTTAGCTTAGGAAAAGCTTTTTATTTTATGGCATCCTGCTCATTGATTCTTGACTTTAATTCTTTCGATAATTTATTTTTCAGTTTGCTAATTTTTCTTCTCCAAAGTTTGATCTATTTTAGAGCTTTGAGGTTTGTTTTACCAGTTTAGAACTTGTTTAGTTTATCCTGATTGTGGAATGTTTCAATTTCTGTTACACTTTGAGTGATGGCCTTGATGAATATAGCAAACTTCTCTGGCAATGGTTTTTTTCAGAGCTTGGATTATGTCATTCTAAGTCCTCCTTTCTTTTAGATTCTGAGCTAAGAAATCTAAAGTAAGTATTTGTCAACATCTAAATAAAAGTTGATTTTTTTTCCTATGGCCTTCAATATTTAATCCTAATTCTCTGTTAGGCATTTTGATTTTGGTGTGCCTTGGAAAGGTTCTTTTTTATCTTATTATTTGGCATTCAGTATGAATCCTGAATGTGAATGTCAGTCTCATTCCTAATATTTCAAACAATTTCTGCTATTATTTCACCAATGCTATTATTTCTGCCATTGTCCTATACCACTATACCCTTTTCTATTCCAATGACTCTTAAATATAGTATCTTAATGTTGTTCAAGTCCCTGTATATTCTGTTATAGTTCTTTGTTGGAAGGGTTTTGATTATTGCTTCAATCTCCATGCTTTTTCTTTGTCTGTTTAGATTTTCTAATTACCCTTCATTCTATTTTGGCATGACACATGTGTCTAGAAACATCTTCACTTCTTCTAGGTTTTCCAACTTATTCGAGTGTAAGGCTTCAAAAAACACTGTAATAATTCTCTGAAATTCTGTGATGTCTGTGGTGAGCTCTTTTTCATCTTAAATCTATCAATTTTGGTCTTCTTTCTTTTCTTTTGGTTAGGTTGGCTAAGGTTATATCAATGTTGTTTATTTTTTCACAGAACCAACTCTTTGTTTCATTGATCCTGATCTTTTATTCTCTATTTTATTGATGTTGGCTCACATCTTACTTATTTCCTTTTTTTATACTCTTTTTGGAACTGGTTTATTCTTTTTTCCAGGGGTCCTGAAACTCATCATTAACTTGTGTAATTGGAATCTTTCTGATTTTCAATATTGGCCCTTATAGCTATAAACTTTTCTATTACAAGTGCTTCATTAAATCCCAGAGGTTCTGTTATATTATATTACAATTCTTATTTGATTCTAAGAATTTAAAAAATGAAACCATCATTTCTTCTATCAGAAGACAGGAAATAATCAATATCAGAGCTGAAATCAATGAAATTGAGAATGAAAAAACAATAAAAAGAATTGATGAAACAAAGAGGTGTTACTCTTTTTATTAAGAAATTTAGTCATTGTACAATCAAAAATGCTTCCAATGAAACAACATGATATGTATATATTCTTTTTTAAGCTTGAATATCATCTTTATTTTTCCACATGTTCCATTTATTTTTTATTCAGAAAATTATTTGTTGAAAAATCAAACAAGCTTCTAATGAAATTATATATATGCATATATGTGTACAAGCACACACACACACACACACACACATACATATTCTGAAAATTGTGTTCATTCAGATGTTGAAAGATCTTCTTTCATGATCTCTGTTCCAGAGTCTGAACTGAAAAGTTAGATGGGTTCTGATTGGTTTGCCTCTGAATGTGTTTTGGCATTGCTCTCTTGCCAGTTTCAATATTCTTTCTTTGATTTCTCTGTTGTACATTTTGAATATAACGTGTCTTGGTGAGCTTCTCATTTGATTAGGCCTATTGGGTGTTCTATAAGTTTCCTGGATGAGCATATCTGACTCTATTTTTATATGGGCAAAATTTTCTTTAGCAAGTTCCTTGAGAATGTTCCTCATACGAGTCATTTGTGTTTCAATTTCTTCTTGTATCCCAATTACTCTTAAATTCTTTCTTCTCATTTCATCCCAGGCATTTAAAAATTTCTGCTCATGTTCTTTCAGTTGTTTTTGTTTTTTGTCATCTGTGTACTCAACTTGCTCAGCCTGTCCTCCTTGTCAGAAATTCTTCAATAGTAGAAGTTCTATTTTCTACAGAATTTAGTCTGTTATTAAATTGTTCCATGGTTCCTCTCATGTCATTGACTGCAAATTTTATCTCTGTTACTTCCTTTTTGAATATGTCTATTTCTTTGTTGATAGAATTTCTCAACTCTTGAGTTTTCTCACTTTTTGCTTTCATTAACTCTTCTTTTATTTCATTTTTCCTTTTCATTATCAGATCATTGATAATTTATTTTAGATTTTCCTCCCAGTCCCTTGTCATGGACTCCTTGCTAGGGAAGTTGTAGGTTTGATGTGATACTCTTCTAGTTTTTACTTCATCATTGAAGAGCTTCTTCTGTATGTTTGAATTGGGGTTTCCTGTGTGGATGCTAGACCTGTCTCTGGGTACTTCTTCCTTACATGTCAATATTTCAACCTTTTCTTTCAGAATGCTATTGCTGCCTGGAACTTTATTTTGTTTCACATTTTGGAACTAGGTTCCAGTGTTCAGACTTGGCACCTGGTGGAGTTGATGGGCAGCCCACTGTGTTGTTGAAGCTAAGCAGTAGGAGTGTGCTGCTGGTCCTAGAAGTGTGGGGGAGGCCAGAATGGATCAACCTATGTGTTGTTCTGGGACCTAGGTTCGTTGGTGATGGGATGGGCCCAATAAATTTGAACCTGGATGGTGTGAAGTATATCTGGGTGCTATTTGGTTGTGAATTCTGAGAAGACCAGTGCACCAAATGTGGTGGGACTGGAGTACTGTGCACACACAGATGTGTATGTGGAGGGGGTGCTGCCCAGGCTTCTTTGCACTCCTTAAATTGAAGTAAATTCTTGGCATGAACTCTCTATTTGTTTCTCTTTGGGTTTTTCTTTGTTGTAGGATTGGGGGTTTTGTCAAGTCCCTTACTTGAGATGAGGCGATGTTGGGGAAATTGAATTCAGAAGTCTGATATTTAACCTGTGCTCTGCGAATGTCCCTTCAGATTTTTCAGCTCCCCCTGAACTAGTATGAGCTCATCAATTCAAATGATCAATGCATACAATAGGCAGTATTAAATTGATTATTGCATACCAAATATAACCCAAAGTTAATTCCACCATGAAACAAATTTTAGTGTTAGTCATTAGTTTTGCAATAGTAGAAATCAACTATCACCTATGTCAGACTTCAAAGCATAGTATAATTAATGAGTTTGGTATTCATGGCATTAAAGTCTACAAAGCACTAATAATGAGTGGAGGTTGAAAGATACAGTCCAATTAGAAGCCAGGGAGAGAGGGAAAAGTAAGAGGAAGTTAGAGAGTAGGTTGTAATAGAGGAGGTGAAGGATTTGCTGGAGAAAAAAGAACAGAACAAAACAGAAAAGAAAAGGAAAGAGAAGAAAAGATAAATAGACAAACAAAACAATACAGCACAAACAAATGAAGAAACAGAAAGAAAGGGGAAAAATCAGCAAGTATGTTTATGTGTTCATGAAAACTTATCCAGTTGGTCATCAAGAGAATGTCAAATACTGGAAAGGAGGAAAAAAGAAAAAGAAAAATATATAAAAATAAAATAAAATAAAATTTTGTTATGAAAACTTGAATGTCTCATCCCTGAGATCTTCTCTCTGCTACACAAAAAGGCAGGTATTAACTATCCACCTAAGATTTGTTAACAGGATCTCTCAGTCTGAGAGTATGCAATCTCAAGTATAGGACTGAATGTCTTCTGACCCCTGGGTTTTCAGTATAGAGATTTACCTGAAGGTATATTGAGATGGTTTTAGAGTGCCCTCTGCTGGATGCACTCCTGGTCCCTCCTGGTTTTTTGTGCTGGGTCTGAGGATTGTTACTTTTCCCCCCTCTCTCTCAGGAAGCTGCTTCACACCCGAAGTGAGTATCTATGGTTTAACTGTCCTGCAGACTACACTGGCTCCTCCTCTCAGCTCTGCTGAATTTGACCTGGGGTCGTAGGTAATGAGTGTCTGACAGAAAGTTCCACCAGCCTTGCCTGTGTGCTCAAAATGGTGGCTACCCACACCACTTGGGGCTGGAAGGGGGAACAATGTTCTCTCCAGTGCAAGGATGCTGAAGTGCAGCATTGTCCCAGATTAGGAACCAAGCAGATTTTCTGTTTGCATTCTCCCCGTAAACAACAGGGAAGGGCCCTGGATGGATTGTGAGGGAATCTGCCTTTGGTCCCCTGCTCTGTGGTCCTGCCTGTTTGTCTGAAAAATGCTGCAGTCTGAACTCCTCCTAGGTGGGAGGGGGACTCTGTCCCCACCTCCTCAGAAAAGATGTGGAGAAAACCTTCTACCATCTCAAAACAGCTCTTTGCAATATTAGTATCTGGTGTGTAGATCTGATCTGAATGAGCTGAACAGAGGCTCTCTCTGCCACTGAATAAAGGGGTGAGAAATCATTTGCTACTGGGTGGGCTACTGGAGGTCTGAGACCCAAAGTGTCTGAACAAATTCCTCTTTTCCACTTGTCAAACCCAAGGCTCTGAAGTCATTGACCTCCCACTTATCTGTGCAGCGATCATTGAATCTTTTCCCATGCACGGTCCTTGCTGGAAGGTAGCATTCCTGGTGTTTCTTCCTTTCAGATCACAGAAAGCACTGGGGTGGGACTTGCTTGCCAACTGCCATTTTTCTCACTTCCCTCTGAAGAAACAATTTCTGATGATAAGAACAGGCTCAGAAAGCTTGAGAACAAGAATGACAAAGAAAAAAAATCAGAGAACACACAAAAAAATTTCAAAATATCTTGGATGAAATTAGAAGAAACAATTTGAGAGTAATTGGGATACAAGAAGAAATAGAAATGTAAACAAATGCTATAAGGAACATTCTCAATGAAATAGATATAGAAAATTATTCCCATATAAAAATGGAGTCAGATATGCTCATCCAGAAAGCTTATAGGACACCCAATAGACTTAATCAAATGAGCAGCTCACAGACACCCACCATGTTCAAAATGTACAACAGGGAAATCAAGCAAAAAATATTAAAAGCTGCAAGGAAGAAATGGCAAACCATTAGGATCTTCTCTGACTCAGATCAGACTCTAGAAGCAGGGAGATCCTAGAAGGAGATCTTTCAGTGTCTGAATGACTACAACCTGCAGCTGAGAATAATATATCCAGCAAAAATCAGATTCAAATTTGACTGGGGATATAAGTACTGTTCATGACAAGATCAAATTTGCTGCTTTCATGAATGGAAAATCAGCATTACAAAAAAATCCTCAAAGATAAACTCCAGAGAGAAGAACAAGCAAACAATCCTCAAAACCCACAAATAGGAAAATTAATAAAAGTTCATTTTGTCAATAAACAACCAAGACAGCACAGAACTTACTAATAAAACATGATGACTATGAACCCTAACCCTATAACTATCCTAACACTGAATGTGAATGGTCTCAATGCTCCAATCAAAAGACAGATTAGGAGATTTTGTTAAAAACACAAAAATCCAACAATATACTGCCTATAGAAGGCCCACCTTTCAGCCAATGATATCGCAGATTGAGAGTGAAAGGATGTACCAGGTGTATGGCCCCAGAAATGAAACTGGTGTTGCAATACTTATATCTGACAAAATAGATCTCAAACATAATCTAATCAGAAGAGATAAGGAAGGCCACTATATCCTAGTAAAGGGAACAATACAACAGGAAGATATAACCATAGTAAATATATACTCTCCAAACACCAATACTCCCAACTATGTGCATAAAATAATTACTCCATGACATAAAATCAGAGTATTCAACAGAATAATACTTGGAGACTTTAATATTTCTCTATCACCAAAGGCAGATCATCAAAGCAAAACAAACAAACACACAAAAACCAAAAGAACAATATAGAGATCTCCAGCCCATATAACTCCATAAATCAACTGGATTTAACAGACATCTATAGAATACTCCACCCCAAATTGGCTAAGTTTGCCTTGTTCTAAGCAGTGCATTGATCCTTCTTCAAAATAGATCATATTGTAGTTCACAAAGGAAATCTCAGAGAATATAAAATAGTAGATACTATTCCATGACACTGTGACCTTAGCAATTAATAACAAAAATTATAACAGAAAATACAAATATAGATGGAGATTTAATAATACCCTAATAAATGAAGAATGGATTGGAGAAGACATGAGAGCAGAAATCAAAAAATTCTTGGAAGCAAATGAGAATGAACACAACACATACTGAAGCTCCTGGGATAGCATAAAAGCATTCTAAAGGGGAAAATTTATAGCACTGAGTGTCTACATTAAAACCAGGAGAGATCCCAAATAAATAAGCTTATGGTCCACATCAAATCATTACAAAAGAACAATCTAATCCTGATGCCAAGTGAAGACAGGAAATGATCAAGATCAGAGCTGAAATCAACGAAATTGAGAATAAAATGCAATAAAATAATCAACAAAAAATCTGGTTCCTTGAAAAAATAAATAAAATTGACACACACTAGCCAATGTCACTAAAAGAAGGAGGGAAATGCAGCAAATCAACAAAATCACCAATGAAAAGGGAGCAATCACCTCTGACCCCATGGAAATCCAATGAATTATAAGAACTTATTTTGAAAAACTATACTCCTCTATATTAGATAAAGTAAAAAAATGTGATCATCTTGATTGATGCAGAAAAGACATTCAATAAAATCCAGGGCCCATTTAAGCTCAAAATTCTAAAGAAGATAGGGATCAAAGGAACTTAACTATGTGAAGGACGTATGTGGGAAACTCTCAGCTAGTACAATAGTAAATGGAGAAAAGATGAAAGCATTTCCACTAAACTCGGGAACAATACAAGTCTGTCTGTTTTCTGTTCTCACAACTTTTATGCAGTGTAGTTCTCGAGACCCTAACTGGAGCAATGAGGCAAGAGAAGGAAATCAGAAGGATAAGAATAGGAAGAGCAGAAGTCAAACTATCCCTTTATGCTGATGACATGATCCTATATGTGGAAGATCAAAAAAATCTCCACCAGAAAATTTCTTGAGCTTGTAAATAGATTTAGCAAAGTGGCAGGCTACAATATCAACACCCACAAATCAATAGCTTTCCTACATAGTAACTAGAACAGCACAGATGAAGAAATCAGGAAATTGGTCCTGTTCACAATATCCTCATAAAGGAAAAACAAATGCTTAGGGATTAATCTAAAAGGGAAGTGAAAGACCTCTAAAGTGAAAACTATCAAATATTGAAGGATGAAATTGAAGACCATCTATGCAGATGGAAAGATAGTCCATGCTCTCAGTTAGGCAGAAATAACATAATGAAAATAGCCATTCTGGCAAAAGCACTATGTAGGTACAATGCAATCCCCATCAAGAACTAATGTTATTTTTTGCAGATATAGAAAAAACAATTCTTAAATTCATTTAGAAAAACAAGAAACCCAGAATAGCTAAAACATTACTGAGCAAGAAGGATGAAACAGGTGGATTCACATTACCAGATTTAAAAGTATTCTGCAGAGCTATAATAAAAAATAGAGCATGGTGCTCTTATTAAAATAGGAATGAAGACCAATGGAATAGCATAGAAGCCTCGGTGAGAAACTCACAAATCTTTGGATATCTGAACTTTGAAAAAGGGGGTGGATTTATAACATAGAGGAATGGCAGTCTATTCAACAAATGGTGCTGGAGAAATGGGACAACCACATGAAGAAAGTTGGAATTAAATCCTTGTCTCTCACGCATGAAAAGAAATCAAAACAGAGCAAGGAACTAGGAAGTAAACCAGCTACCACACAACTGGCAAAAGAAAAATTAGACCCAACATTCCAGCGTTTGGGAGTAGGCAAAGACTTCATCACCAAGATTCCCAAAACAAAAGAATTAAAGTAAAAATCAATGAGTGGGATGCCATTAAACTAAAAATGTTATGCTCAGCCAAGGAATTGGTCAAAACTGTCAAAAGAAACCTACCTAATAGGAGATAATCATGGCCTGTGATTCCTCTGACAAGGGATTAATATCCAACATTTACAAAGAATTAAACAATTTAATATCAAAACTACCAACAAGCCACACAATAAATGGGCGAAAGAGCTAAATAGAAACTTCTCATCAGAGGAAATAGAGTAAAGAGTAAACCAGGGAATACGTGAGAAAATGTTCTAAATCAGTAGTAATAAGAGAATTGCAAATCAAAACTACATTAAGATTTTATCTTGCTGCAGTCAGATTGGCAAAGTTGAAGAATAATATAAATGATAACAGGTGTTGGAGGGGTTCAAGGGAGAAAGAACACTAGCGCACTGTTAGTGGAACTGCAGACTGGTACAGCCACTCTGGAAAGTGTAGAATCCAGATTAGCTAGAAGTCTCATACATTCTCAGCAGTAATATAAAATTGTGTATCTCTTCTGCAAAATATTGTGGGAGTTTCTTATAAATATAAACTTTCCAAATAATGCAGCAATGCAATCCCAGGTATTTATGTAAAAATGAAAACTCTATTAAAACGAAACCTCATCTGGGATGTTATTTTTATCTTTGTTTTTATTTTCTAAATTGACAAATAACAAAATACAAATACATTTGCAACACATTGTTCCATAAAACATGTCTTGTGAATTTTCTAATCAACATTAATAACTTTCTATACTCGTTTTTAAAAAATTCCATTGAGGAGTTGAGTTGTACATTCATAGATGCACATGTATGATATGCCTCTGATTCTACTCCAGAATCACAGCCACATCACCCACACCCCTAAAATTCAATATTTTTAAAGTATAATATCAACAAATGATGCCTTCTCAATCCACCAGTACTGAAGGTGTTTGAAGATTTATTTCATTTTATAGACCCTTTATATCTTTTGTTAGATTAATGGCCAAGTATTTTATTCTTTTCGAGATTATTGGGAATGGGACAAATTTCCTGATTTCTTCCTCAGTGGAGTATAGAAATGCTATTGATTTATGAGTGTTGGCCACTTTTCTAAATTTATTTATAAGCCCTAGAAGTCTTCTGATAGAGCTTTATGGGTCTGCTAGGTATAGAATCATGCTACAGCAAACAGAGATATCGTCTCTTCCTCTTTTCATTTTCAAAATTCCTTCGATTTCCTTCTCTTGTCTGATAGCTAGGGTTTCAAGAACTGGATTGAATAGGAGTGATGAGAATGGATAGCCTTGTCTTGTTCCTGAATTCAGTGGGAATATTTTCAATCTTTCTCCATTAAGTATAATGTTGGCTATGTGTTTGTCAAAGCTGCCTCTTACAAAATTAAATTATCTTCTTCAGAGTTTTGCGAATAAATGGATATTGAATTTTTTAAAAAAATTTTATTCGACAAACATGATTTTACAATTAGGAGGGGTTCATTGTTAAGCAATCAAGAACAAAAGTGTAATGACAGAACAAGCCAATACTGGTGCCAGACCATGGTTTCTTGGGTTCCCCATGGTTCCATGTTTCACTCTACTTAAGCCCCAAGTTAATTGGACTTCTCCTGGAAGTCGCAGGTTCCTCTCAGATTAGATTCCCCCATACTACCTCCCTCTGGTCTCCTTGATGTCCTTCCTACTCCCTTCCCCCCACCTTACCCCCTCCCTACATCCCCCAGGAACCTAGGCAATATTCCCCATGATTATGTAAACATTCATACATGTTGAGCTAGTTGTTAGGTTAGCCATCTATTGTACTGTTTCCACTTGTATTCTAGTTTCCACAAATGAGTGAAACCATTCAGCCATTGAGTCTCTGAGTTTGGGATACTTCACTTAGCAAATTTTTTCCATCTCCATCCATTTGACTGCAAATGTCATAATATCGTTTTCTCTAATAGCTGAGTAGTATTCCATTGTATATATGTACCAAAGTTTTTGGATTCACTCATCCAGTGAGGGGCATCTGGGTTGGTTTTGTAATTTAGCTATAGTAAATTGAGCTGCTATAAACATTGATGAAGCTGTATCTCTAAAGTAAGCCAATTGTAGCTCTTTGGGGAAGATACCCAGGAGTGGGATAGCTGGGTCAAAAGGCAGTTCCAGCCCTAATGTTTTGAGGAGCCTCCACACTGCTTTCCAGAGTGGCTGTAACAGTTTGCAGTCCCACCAGCAATGTAACAGTCTTCCTCTTTCCCGCAGCCCCTCCAGCAACTGTCATTGTTTGTATTCTTCATTTTTGCCACTCTGACCAGAGTGAGGTGGAATCCCAGTGAAGTTTTTTTATTTTTTAATTATTTTTAATTATTTTTTTATTTTTGAACAACCATACAAGTTTTTAACAAAATACTATCAAATGAGTATACATTCTGGATATTACAATTACCCCCAGGAGTGCCCCCCCAATTACTCACCCTTATTCCTTCCTTCCCCTTCCCCCATATCCCTAAAAAAGGAATATGCTGTATAGCATTATATCTTATCTGGATTAACACATGATAAAAGCCCAACTTTCTCACTGGCTGGGGTCTAGTCCCAACCTCCACAGATGAGTGGAGACAATTGACCCTTAGTTCTCTGGGTTAAGCTGATTTTATTCAGTATGATTTCTTCCATAGCCATCCATTTACCTTCAAAGGCTGCAATATCATTGTTTCTAATTGCTCTGTAATATTCCATAGTTTAAATGTACCACAGTTTTTGGATCCATTCATCCAGTGAGGGACATCTGGGTTGTTTCCATAGCCTAGCAATAGTAAATTGTGCTGCTATGAACATAGATATTGCTGTGTCACTTGCATTTCTCTTATTGCTAGTGATGTAGAGCATTTTCTCATATGTTTATGGGCTTTTTGGACTTCCTCTGTTGAGAAGCTTCTTTTTAGTTCCATAGCCCATTTATTAATTGGCTTATTTGTGATTTTGGTATTTAGTTTTTTGAGTTCTTTTGTATTCTGGATATTAGCCTTCTGTCCGACATGTAGCAGGCAAAAATTTTCTCCCATTCTGTAGGTTCTCTCTTGTGACTCTTGACTAAATCTTTAGCTGTGCAAAAGCTTTTTAGTTTAATTACATTCCATGTATTTATTCTTGATTTTACTGCTTGCACCATGGAAGTCCTGTTAAGGAAGGTTGTGCCGACCCCTATGTCATGTAATGTTGATCCTACTTCTTTTTCCAGAAATTGTAGAGTTGCTGTTTGAATATCCAGATCCTTGAACTATTTGATTTAATTTTTGTGCAGGGTGAAAAGGAAGGATCCAATTTCAGTTGTCTACCTACGGCTGTCCAATTTGTCCAACACCATTTATTGAACAGGCTATCATTCTTCCATGCTATGCTTTTGCCCCCTTTATCAAATATCAGATAGTTAAAGGTATGAGGGTGTTGGGAACATGAGGCTCAGCTGGCTTGTAGAAGAATTGGTGGTAAACAACTCTAAGGGGTCCAGCTGGCTTGTAATTAGCAAATTGCCTGACCCCATGACTAAGCTATGCGGCCACTCATTTGTTACAATTAGAGAAAGGTGTTTGCATTGTACCCTATTGGCTGTTGTAATGGATAAATAGAGTAGCAGCTAGTCAGGTAAAGGAAGTAGCCAAAGAAGAGCAAGCAGCCCAAGAAGGAAGTAGCCAAAGAAGAGAAAGCAGCCAGAGAAGAAGCAGCCAAAGAAGAAGCAGTAGCCAGAGAAAAGCAAGCAAGCAAGCAACCGTGTCCTGAAGGGAGAAAGCAGAGAAAACGCATAGAACCAGAGAGATCAGCAGAGATGTCAGATCAGCAGTGGTAGAAGATGCAGGTCCTGTGTTCCAGCCGCCGATGTTCGCCCCCTTGTTCCCGGCTCCCCAACCCCTCCTAACTCAGCCCCTTGGAGGACGGCCCAGCGTCGGGTCGTTCTGCCCGTTCCTCACTCTGGAGTGCAGCGGGGAGCGACTCCTTGCCCCATCCCCATCCTGACTAGGCCCCTCGGAGGATGGCCCCAGGCTTGCTGGGTCATACTGCCCATTCCTCGCTCTGGAGTGCAGC
>PVKS010042005.1:0-15607 GCA_004027875.1 Aplodontia rufa
TTAAAAAAAAACAATATGCTGCTTACAAGAGACCCACATTACAGCCAATGATATCCATGGACTGAGGGTTAAAGAATGAGAAAACATCTACCATGCATACAGCCCAAGAAAGCAGGCTGGTGTTGCAATACATGTATCCAACAAAGTACATGTAAAACATAAACTAATCAGAAGAGATAAAGAAAGCCACTGCATCCTAGTAGAGGGAACAATACAACAGGAAAATATAACCATAGTAAATATATACTCTCTGAACACCAACACTCCCAACTATGTGAATAAATTATTCCATGACATAAAATGACTTGTGGACCTCAACACAATAATATTGGAAAACTTTGATACACCTCTATCACCAATAGACAGATTGCCAAAGCAAAAAACAAGAGAGATCTCCACCCTAAATAACTCCATAAATCAAATGGACTTAACAGACATCTGTAAAATAGTCCATCCCAAACTGGCTGAATACACCTTCTTATCAGCAGCACATTGATCCTTCTCCAAAATAGATCATATTCTAGTTCACAAAGGAAATTTCAGCAACTATTAAAAAGTAGATATTACTCCATATATCATATCAGATGATGATGCTATGACCCTATAGCAATTAACAGCAAAAATTATAGCAGAAAACAGACATATGGGGATTGAACAATACCATATTAAATGAAGAATGGATCCAGGAAGATATGAGAGCAGAAATCAAGAAATTCTTGGAAGTGAATGAGACTGAAGACACAACATTTTGAAACCTCTGGGATAGCATGAAAGTACTATTAAGAGGAAATTTATAGCACTGAGTGCCTACATAAAAAATCAGGAGATATCCTAAATAAATAAGCGTGTCTTCCATCACAAATCCTGAAGAAAGAAGAACAACCTAATCACAAAGTCAGCAGAAAAGAGGAAATATTCAAGATGAGATCTGAAATCAATGAAATTGAGAATTAAAAAAAATAAAAATAATCAATGAAAAAAGAGGCAATTCTTCAAAAATTCAAATACAATTGACAAGAGCCAGAGAGAAATGAAGCAAATAAAAAAAAATCACCTGTGAAAAGGGAGTGATCATCAGTGACTCCGTGGAAATCCAACCAATTATAAGAACATATTTTAGAAAACTATACTACTCTAAATTAGAAAATCTGGAATACATGGAGAAATTTCTAGAAACATACAACATTCCCAAATAGACAAAAGATGATATTAAAATCCTAACTAGCCCAATAACAAGTACTGAAATCCATAGAGTAATTAAAAGCCTTACAAAGAAGAAGAGCCCAGGATTCCCCACTGAGTTTTATTTCACCTATGAGGAGGAGATAACATCTCTCCTCATTAAGCTTTTCCAAGAAATTAAAAATGCAGAACCCTCCCAAACACTTTTTATGAGGCAACCGTAACTTTGTTACCAAAACCTAACACATTAAAAAAAAGTACAGACCAGGGGCTGGAACTGTGGCTCGGTGGTTATGGCACTTGCCCGGCATACGCAAGGACACGGGTTGAAACCCCAGCAACGCACATACACAAATAAGTGTTGGAGCAACGAGGGTTATGTGAAAAACTCAATAAAAATTGATACTTGGGTATTTTAGGAAAAATATATGATCCAGAAAGAGAGGCAAGGGACTAAGGGACAGGAAGAGGGAGGTGGGAGTTTTGGGGTGGATAGTGACCGATTTGTATTACTGTATTGTGTGCATCTGTGAATGTGTAACAAAAAATCCCATCATTATGTACAACTATAATGAACCAATAATAAAATAAATAAACAAGAAAGAATTTTTAAAAAATTGATTCTGTCTGACTCTCTCACTATCCTTCTCGCTTAAAAAAAAAGTACAGACCAATATCACTGATGAACATTGACACAGAATTCCTTAATAAAGTTGTAGCAAACCACATTAAAAAACACATCAAGAAGATAATTCATGACGATCAAGCAGGCTTCATTCCAGGATGCAGAGCTGGTTCAACATATGCAAATCAATAAATGTGATTCATCACTTAAACAGAAAGACAAAAACCTTTTGATTGCCTAAATTGATTCAGAAAAGGCCTTTGATAAAATCTAGCACCCATTTATGCATAAAATTCTAGAGAAGACACAGGATCAAAGGAACTTATCTTAACTATATAAAAGATCATATTAGACAAACTCACAGCTAGTATAATCCTCAATGGAGAAGAGCTGAAAGCATTTTACTAAACTCAGAAATGAGACAATGTTGCCCACTCTCATCACTTTTATTCAAGGTAGTTCTTGAGACTCTAACTGGAGCATTCAGGCAAGAGGAGGAAACCAAAAGGATTAAAATAGAAAGAGAGGAAGTCAAACTATCCCTTTTTGCTGATTGTGATTCTATATCTGAAAGATCAAAAAAACTCCAACAGATAGCTGCTTGAGGTTATAAACAGATTTAGCAAAGTGGCAGGCTACAAGATCAATACTCATAAAACAATAGCTGTCCTATACACTAACAATAATAGGACAGAAGTAAAAATCAGGCAATTGCTCCCATTCACAATATACTCAAAAGAATAAAATACTTTGGAATAAGTCTAACAAAGGAAGTAAAATACCTCTACAATGAAAATTATTGAACATTGAAGAAAAAAACTGAAGTATACCTGGAAAGATGGAAATATGTTCCATGCTCTTGATTAGGCAGAATTAATATGATTAAAACGACCATTCTGCTAAAAGCACTATATATTTTTAATGCAATCCCCATCAAGAAACTAATGTCATGCTTTACAGATATAGAAAAAGCAATTCTCAAATTCATCTGGAACAACAAGAAACACAGAATAGCCAAAATATTACTAAACAAGAAATATGAAACAGGTGGATTCACAATACCAGATGTAAAACTATACTATAGTGCTGTAGTAACAAAAACAGCATGGTACTGGTATCAAAATAGGAATGAAGACCACTGGCATAGAATAGAAGACTCGTAGACAAACCTACAAACCTTTAAATATCCAATATTTCACAAAAGAGGTCAACATATAACATGGAGGAATGACAGCCTATTTAACAAATGATGCTGGACAAATTGAAGAGCCACTTGAGGAAAGTTGAAATTAGATCCTTCTCTCTCACTTTGCATGAAAACCAAATAGAAATGGATCAAGGAACTAGGAATTAAACCAGCTACTATAAAATTTCTAGAAGAAAAATTAGGACAAACACTCCAGCATTTGGTAGTAGCAAAGACTTTCTCAACAAGACTGCCAAAGCAAAAGAATTAAGGTCAAAAATCAGTGAGTAGGATGCCATTAAACTGAAAACTTCTGCTCAGCCAAAGAATTGGTCAAAAATTTTAAGAGACTATCTATAGAATGGGAGATAACCATGGCCTGTGATTCCTCTGACAGGGTACTAAAATACAAAGTTTACAAAGAACTCAAAATACTTGATACCAAACACACTAACAGTCCAATCAATAAATAGGCCAGAGAGCTAAACAAAAACTACTCAACAAAGGAAATGAGCAAGCCATGAGAAAGTGTTCTAAATCACTAGTAATCAGAGAAAAGTTAATTAAAACTACATTAAGATTTTACCTCATGCCAGTCAGATTGGCAAAGATGAGGAATATAAACAATATCAGATGATGGAGGGGTTGCAGGGAGATAGGAAGAGTAGCACAATGTTGGTGGAACTGCAGACTGATATAACTGCTCTGGAAAGCAGTGTGGAGAATTCTCAAAACTTAAGGATGGGTCTACCATTGAATCCAGCTATCTCTCTTCTGGATATTTTTCCAGAATCATAGTCAAAAGCTGTGTTCATGTTCATAGCAGCTCAATTTAAAATAGCTACATTATGGAACCAATCTAGATGATCTTCACTGAATGAATGAATGCAAAAACATACACCATATATATTCCCTTATTCATATATATATATATATATTACACACACAAACATACACACACACACAAAATGAAATTCTACTCAGCAATTAGAAACAACATTGCAGTCTTTGAAGTTAAGGTAAGTGACAGACAATGAAAGAAATCATGCTGAGTGAAGTCAGCCATTCCAGAGATTCAAGGGTTGAATGTCTCCCCTCATTTGTGGAGGCTGGGCCAAACCCATGCTTGAGTGAAAAGTTGTCAAACTCATGTATTAGACCCAGCAAAGGCATTTCAACACATAATCTAGGGGAACCATTAATATGTATGTGGGAGAGGGGTGGGGATAGGTGGCAGGAAGGGGAGAGATAGGGAGGATAGGAAGGGATCTAGGAAGACGATCAACAATGTAGCATACTCTTTAGTACTCATGCAATCATTTAGTTTTGGAAAATTCACAGTCTAAACATTTCTATCAATTGCAGGGGAAAAATATAGAAGAATCAAGAGTCTGGGATACGGCTAATGTGGAGGTATATCTGGTTTAAGAACAAATACATAACATATTGCTACTTTATATGCATTTGTAATTGTACAATTCAACTCCTTAATAAAATATTTAAAAATATATAAAAACTAGGTACTCTCTATTTTCTGTCACTGGAAGGTGAAATGATGTGGTAGCACGAGTTTCATAAATATCTTGATCCCCTTTATGCATTAAACAAAATACATATATAAACTGAGAAATTTTTCTGAAGCTTGAACATGAAAATTTCAGTGCTTATGCTTTCCAATTTTTAGAGACATAGAGCATGTATTAAATGTAAATTAACTGAAATCTATTTGAAAATGTCACACTTAAACAAAATTTAATTTTATTGGTTCAGGGGAAACAGATCCTGAATGAACTCAACCTACCCTAGGCATTTCTCTTTGGGTAAAATGAGATTGTATCCTTAAAGTCCAAACTTTACAAATAATTGAGAAATAAAAAAGAGAGGAGTGAGAGAGAAAGAAAGAGACAGATACACATAGAGAGAATAAGAGAAAGAGTAGAAGCTGAAGTTCCTGGCATGATTTTGTATTTAAAATATAAATACAAAGCAAGTTTAATAAGTAGTGCTCTTAAAATTATGGAACATATTCAAAATAAATTTATATTGATTTTTTGTTGGAATCTAAGACAATGGCTGCTAAACAAGAAAAATCAGAATTTTTTGAGAGCTGTTTATTACATCAATCATTTCATATGAAAAAAATACACAAAGGGTTATTTTGTTATTTTGTACCAAAAGAGACGTTTCTCATACAGTTTGTAAATAGCATTCTTCATATATACAAAGTCTATTCTTAATTATTATAAAAATATTTCATTGCTCTAGGTCCTTGGAGAGAATATCAAGCTGTGATTTTTCTCTTCAGATTTGATTGTTGTACAAATTAATTGTAATGAAATTTGTTTCTTTATTCTTGATATTGATTTTATGCTTATTATGGGAATAATTTTAAAACATAAAATAAATTTTAGTATCATCCATCTTTGAGTGCTTCAGTTATCACTACTTAGGCTCATTTAAAAACATAATAAAACATTTAAGAATCTTATATATATATAATATATATGTACACATATGTATGCACATTCAAGGAGACACAAAAATTTGGAAACAATATTTTTCAGTAAGTATCAATTGATAGAATAATAAAAATACTTTACTCTGAGGCTTATATATTTTTTCATTAAGATATACATCTCTATGAATGCTTAGGTTGTGTGTCACTACACCGTTGCTGGGTTTAATACATGAGAGTAGATCACTTTTCATGTGGCCAGGTACTAGCGCTAGCCTCCACAGGTGAGTAAAGACATTCAACCCTTGACTCTCTGGGTTAGGCTAACTTCACTCAGCATGATTTCTTCCGTAGCCATCCATTTACCTTGAAAGACTGCAATATCATTGTTTCCAATTGCTGAGTTAAACTCCATGGTATATATGCTATATATGCACCAACAGTTTTTTGATCCATTCGCCCAGTGAGGGTCATCTGGGTTGTTTCCATAATTTATCTATTGTAAATCGAGCTACTATGAGCATAGATTTTGCTGTGTTACTGTAATGTGCTGATTCTAAATCCCCTGGAAATATACCCAGGAGAGGAATAGCTGGATTATATGGTTGGCCCATCCCTAATAGTTTGAGGATTCTCCACACTGCTTTCCAGAGGGTCTGTACCAGTCTGAAGTTCTACCAACAGTGTGCTAGTGTACCTATCTCTCCACAACCCTTCCAGCATCTCTTATTGTTTATTTTCTTCATTTTTGCCAATCTGACTGGCTGGAGGTGAAATCTTAATGTAGTTTTCATTTGCATTTCTCTGATTACTAGTGATTTAGAGCACTTTCTCATGTATTCATTGGCTTGATCAATGTCCTCTATTGAGAAGTTTCTACTTAGCTCTTTGGCCCATCTATTGATTGGGTTGTTAGTGTTTTTGAGGTGGAGATTTTTGAGGATTTTGTGATTCTAGATATGAATCTCCTGTCAGAAGAATCACAGGCCATGATTCTCTCCCATTCCGTAGGAAACCTCTTGACAATTTTAATCATTTCCTTGGCAGTGCAAAAGCTTTTTAGCTTTATGACATCCCATTATATCTTATGACAAAGGTGATATCATTGAATTTATTGAACTGTCTACTTTGTTAAAGTATGTCTTATGTTCTTGACTATTTGTTAAATATATGTAATTATCAACTAATTATCTGTAAACAAATCTGTGCAAGTTTTTTTCAACCACAAATTTTCAGGTATATAAGGAAAAAATACAGATCTTTATTATATTTATCTACCATCAGCCATAACACTTGTAAGACGTATTGATTGTCATCCAAACCATCTTCTGATCCATGTCCTATATTAGCAATATTATGATAGATTTTAGAAAAGATATAATTATTGATTAGTGTTCTTAATTATGGGATGGTCTTGGCAAGTAAAATAAGATACCAAATCAGAAGAAGTGAGAACTTGAGTAGTATGCTTGCCTTCCACAGATCACAGTGATGAGTGAATTTAAATAGGGTGTATACCAGGGAAAGTTAATGGTGCTAATAGGTAAAACTGATATAGTCTAAGAAAAGGTAAAGTTAAAAGCACTTTTTTTAAGGGAGTTGAAAGAAAAAGAATCCAAAATCATGATGTAAGTTGATATGAAAGAATAGGAACAGTCTCATAATTGCTGAGTTCGAGAAAAATCTACAGGAGAAAATCAGAACATGAAATATTATTTCAGTATTAGGAAAAAAACTGATGGTGATATTAACATGGAAGAGAGGATAAAATGTGGTAGGTAAATTCTGGTTACCAAGAGAGTTAAGCAGAAGCAAAGAAATAGGGAAGTTTGGGGAGCAGATGTAGGACAAAATTCTGTACATTCAAAATATATAATACAGGACTTGAACACCAGGTTAAGGAATTTAGACTTCTTCAAAATAAAATTCTTTTCACATGTTTTTTGAGAACTGAGTTTTCCTGATTGGATTTTCCTTTAAGAATATTAACGTGGAAACACTGAAAAAGGAAATCAAATAAAGAGATCACATGGACAGTTCTTGAGAGAGCAGAGTCCTATATGATGTTGAAGTAATAACAAAGAAAAGCACAGAAAAGGTAATAGAAGTGCTTTAGGCAAGTAAATACAATTATTTGAGAACTAGAAAATATATGTCATTAAGGAAAAGAGAAGAGAAACTGTCTTGACAATGTCTAGCGTGTCATAGGAACAATATTCATAATAAGAGAGAAAGCAACAATTCAACAACATAAACACCAACTAGCCAACCACACAATGACACAAAACAGGAGGAAAACTGATGATTTCAGTTTGGGACATAAGAAATTCAAATCTTAGAAAAGAATAAAGAACTACATAGCTGAGGTGAGGGGAAGTGCTGAGGAGTGATGTGAGCCAAATTGTATTGTTATACGTTGTGCATGTAGGAATGTGTAACAACAAATCCCACCAGTATGTACAACATAAAGCACCTATAAAAATATAGAAAGAGAAATCAGAAACTGAGTCAGAGAACAGGAGTGGGATTAATTTGTATTATTTCATCATATTTTATATTTCATACATATCAAATGATGTATAAATCATAACTAAGGAATTCACTATTCTTTTTTATTCTTTTTTCCTTCCTCCAAGTACATATAATTTCTCTCCTTAACCATCGTTACAATGTAGCCAATGCTGTTGTTGGTGTTTTTCTTTTTCCCCATCTGTTATGTTTATCCTTTTAATTCCTAGTCTGACACACTCAACATTTCCACTTTCTGTGTTTTTCTGAACAGAAAGACTAGCTAAGAACAAGTGAGGAGAGCATAAACAATGTTTGTTCTATTAAATTCTGCTACTGAAGAAGTCATCATGTAAGATCACACATAAAGAGGAACGAAAAGGCAATTTTAAAGCTAAGGGAAATTTCATTATTGTTTCTGGAGCAATTCACATTTTTTATATTTTTTATTAAGAAATTGAGTTATTGCACAATTATAAATGCATATAAAGTAACAATATGATAAGCATATATTCTTAAATCAGAATCACGCCCTAGATCCCTCCCTATTCTCCCTCCCTCTCCCCTCCTCCATCTGCCCCCCTCCTCCCTCCTCCCAGACACATATCTATGATTTCCCTAGATTAAGTGTTGCTATGCCTTTGTTGGGTCTAACACATGAGATTGACTACCTTTCACACAGGACTGGGTTTAGCTCCAGCCTCAGAAATGAGTGAAAACATTTGACTCTTGACTCTCTGGGTTTGGCTACTTTGCTCAACATGATTTCTTTAATCCCCATCCATTTACCTTCAAGGGCTGCAATTTCATTGTTTCTAATTGCTGAGTAGAATTCCATGGTATGTATATATGTATGTATGTATGTGTGTGTGTGTGTGTGTGTGTGTGTGTATAAACTATGAGATTATATATATAATCTCATAGTTTTTGTATCCATTCATCTAATGAGGGACATCTCACCAACTCTCATCCAGTGAGGGTTGGTTCCATAATTTAGCTATTGTAAATTGAGCTACTAGGAATATAGATTTTGCTGTGTTGCTGTAATGTGCTGATTCTAACTCCTCTGGAAAAATACTCAGAAGAAGAGAGATAGCTAGATCATATGGTGGGCCATCCCTAATTTTCTGAGGATTCTCCACACTGCTTTCCAGAGGGGCTGTACCAGTCTGAAGTTCCACCAATGGTGTGCTAGTGTTCCCTTCTCCCTGAAATCCCTCCAGCACCTGTTATTATTTTTTTTAAAGAGAGAAAGAGAGAGAGAGAGAGAGAATCAATTTTTATTTAGTTTATTTTTTCACATGGCTTTCATTGCTCTGACACTTAGTTGTGTATGTGGGTGCTAGGGTTTGAACTCGTGTACTTGCGCCATGAACGCCGACCCACTGCTCCAGCCCCAAATTGTCTATATTCTTACACTTTGAATATTTAGGCTTAGGACACCAGTTATATATGAGAGGAGAAATAGGGAAAATAGGTTCAAATAAATCCTTCAGTTAAGGAAATTCTTCTTTTTCTTCTTGTTCTTTTTTTAATATAACAGGTATGAGTGCAATAGTGCTTAACCACTGAGTCACATCTCATATCCCCAGCCCTTTCTCACTAAATTTCATGGGGCCTTTCTAAGTTGCTGAGGCTGACTTTGAACTTGTGATCCTCCTGCCTTAGGCTCCTGAGCTCTTGGGATTAAAGGCATGCGCCAGCAAGCTCCGCAACTGAAGGAAATTCTTAAATTACTTCTCTTCAATTAATGAATTTATTTAACTTACATTGCTGGGGATTGAATTCAGGACCTTGCACACACTCTAACATAGAAATTCCTGTGCCCACAACTTCTCCTTTAAATGTGTCTACATAACATTACATTTCTGGCCTGTTGCATTTATGTGTGTTGATTAAAAGGTATTTTTCTGTGTATTTGTATGTGTGTGATAAAGACCTAGATGGTTGCTTGACTTTTCTTTCCTTTGGCCTCTACTATCTTCTGTTTTAATGACTCCTGAATGTGTACTTGTATGAATAACAATGGATTTGTTTTCTATTTGTAGAATGAGAAGACCAAGGACTCCAGTTGGAAGATTCCACAATGCAAGTCCCTACTCAAAAATCACTCTCAGTACTTATATGTTATAGAGTCAAAGACTCTATAATTAATATAGTAATAAATGAAGTCAGCTTGAAGTGGAAAATTCAAGCCTACTTATACCCTTAAATTGTAACTTGAAACTGTGATTCCAAGCATATCTACTCATATAAATTCCCAAAATCAATTATTGCAGTGGGATAGTGTCAAGAAGGAAGAGTCTCATTACATTACAGGGCTAAAGGCAGAAGGGACAGCAACATCAATACTAACCCTACCATTTATGTTTGCTCAATAACAAATAAGAAATAGACTTCTAGTCTGATTAATTCCATCACATGCTACTTGATTCTGATTCTTTAAGACACTTCTTGCTTCCAAGTTCAGAAGCTTATAGTTAAATAGGAAATAACTTACATGCAAGAGGTAAGTGCTCTTCAGAAGACTTGAAAATAATGGCATCATTTTAGAGCGCCTGTAAAATCCTGGACTACTCTTTAGTGATAATATAGTATTCACTGATGACTACTTTAACAGTTTTGAGATATAAAGCAGCCATCCTACAAAATATGTATAATTCTAGCCAATTTATGACACAACAAATAAAACATTATCCCTAGAAAAGATATGATTGCTATGATCCTGAAGGAGTGACAGATTTTTGTGCTTAAGGAAAAATATTCAAATTAGGACAAATGCTTAAACTAATTTCTTAGGACTTTCTGCCGAAGAAAAACAATTACCCAGGCCTTATCTATTCCTCACATATCTTTTCTTCAATGAAAAGAAATATTAATTCCTAGTTAAGGGATTAAGAAATCTTGAGTACATAACCATTTCCTCATATAAGCAAATATAACTGCCTATATGTTATGTATTCTAAGTATAAAATCTCTGTGATATATTTAATAATGATCATTCTTTAAAAAGTATTCTTTTTAACTTATTTGAAAAAATTAGTTCTTGATATTCTCCTTCAACTAAGGTAGACTTAGTAATGTTTTCATTTTTTTTTAACTTGTGAGTCTAAAATTTTCAGAATCCACTATTTTATCAACCTGTGCATATTATAAGGGCAATCTGATATTGTATAAAACGTATTTTCAAACATTCTAATCAACGTGAAGTTTAAAAATCACTGAGTACAAGATATGTTGGTATGATGGGGTCATATTTTCCTCATAAGAGTTGGTTTACAGCCTGTTTCTTCGACTATCATAAAACAGTGCTAATTAACCTTATATGATATTTCCTAGGTTAACACTGAGTCACCATTACAGAACTGCTTCTGCTTCATTACTTGTTTCCTTTTTAATATTAAAACCAATGAACTTGGGAAAAGACTTGTAAAGTGCACATCATTTGTCTAGTAGCCAGGGAATTAAATGTTCCTTGTAAGTAAAGGTGGAAGATAATTCAAATTTAAATGTTAAATTTTTTAAAGTATATTTTAAACATTTGGATGAAATCCTTAAAGGATCAATATTTTCTGCATTATTAAACAAAACATTCTCAGTAGCATTCAACTTTATTTTCTGGAGTGAAGATCTTATCAACTGTAAAACACATTTTTGTAAATGACGGTATTAGAAGAAATGAAGGAATTAAGACAGTATGCTTTTCCCTTGATTGTATCCAAGACCCAGTTTTATCAGTGTGTTTAATACAACAATTTCAAATCTTTTAACGTGTGACATAATTAAAAACATCGTACGTGGCAAACTTACACACTACAAAATACATATACGCAGACAAACTTGTTTTCTCTTAGGCCTGTGACATTTTTTTTACTCTTTTACTTCTCTATAATTTCCTTTCCTCACCTTTTATTTATAATTATTTTGGGGTTTTTAAAAAGGGTTCATCTAAATTGATTTTGTGACTCATTAATAAGCCACAACTTGCAATTTGAAAAACTGCATTGGTGAACTGCAGGGGGAATTGCTATTTTCTGTGGTTGCTCTTGTCCCTGCCATGCAAACCTATTATATGTTCACTCCTGCCTCTGTAATATCATGTCTCTATCTTTATCCCGGTACTCAAGTTTTGAGTGGTAATGCTTAAATCCATCACTGTTCACATTTCAGTGAATTTTGCTGGCCAGAAATCACCACAGGTACTGCTCTATTTTCCTTGTCTTTTACAAATGTTTATCCTTCCCTCTTCTATTTCTTTTCAATGAGGCATCTCAGACATTACTGATAATATGAAATTATGAGTTGGGCTTTAAGGCCCTCATCAGGAATTGAGTGATTCTGTCTATTCTAATTGAAGCTATCTGTAAATGTTCATATCTCCTAAAATTGGAGATATTGTTTGCTGTTTAAATTTATATTTTACAACTTTAAAGCTTAGAGGCTTCCATATGTTTTAGGTTGTCTTTTTTTTTTTTTTTTTTTGGTACCAGGGATTAAGCGTAGGGGTGCTCAACCCCTAACCTACATCCACAGCCCTTTTTTAAAAAAATTAAATTATTGATTTTTATTTTGAGACAGGTCTCACCAAGTTGCCTAAGACCTTACTAAATTGTTGAGGCTATCTTTGAACCTGCAATCCTCCTGCCTCAGCCTCCCATCCCAAGCCTCTGGGATTACAGACATACTCCACCACACCCAGATTTTATGTTACATTTTATCAGAGATTATGTGTAGTACATACACGTAAAAATTGTAATGCAAGGAAATTTAGATAGTTTGTGTTAATTAAGTGGCTTTCCAGGGAATAAGAATTTTCTGTTTCATCATTCATTGAAATACCAAATTGCTACACTGATTCTGAAATAATTTTGTTTTAAACATTTTATTTTCTCCACATAGTTTACAAAAGTGACAACCAAAATATTTAACAGTTGGTATAGCAACCACAGACAATTCTCTTTTTAGTAAATTGTATGGTGACTACCAGAGGGATATTCTCTTCACATTTATAATATATATTATAGAAAAAAAATTGCAAAAAGAAAAAGAAAATATTATTAATTGATAATTGCTGAAGAATAGGCTATCATTTCTTTAATAGATAATACTAACATTTCAACTATTTAAAAAATGTTGAGTGATTTTTGTCTCTGCAATTGCCTTGTTGGTGGTATTTTTATTATATAAATACACATACAATGTTTATAAGATCTATAGATACCGAGTAAAAGGCTTATAAGCAATCTCATAATTAATGTATTTTTGAACTATAGATATTTTAACTGAGTCAGAAGGTTCCCATCCTGAAAGTACAGTCAATGTATATGATAACGTTATTTCATAAAGCTGTCTTAAATATATTGGGACATCTTTGTAGGGTTTCCTGCTGAACATTTACATAATCCCTCAAAATAATTGGCTTTTTGTTGCAAGAAAACTGCTTACCTAGAAATGTTCAAGAATTACATTTCCTCTATGGATCTATAACTGTGGTTCTGCAAGCTCTTATGGGACTTCCGTGAGACATTGGAACATTTAATTGAAAATGATTGAGTGCCCAACACACCACAGATGCCCAGGCTAAATAACAGCAGTAGAAATTACTGAGAGTCAGCTTCTTGGTTCAAAAACAAAACCAAATATATTCAGCCTCATTTCCAAGATAACGACTTGTGTGTTTGCAGACAGTCAGGTGTGATTAAATTTCAAAGCCATGAGATGGAAGTGAAAGACCATATGAGCTTCAGAAAAGAAACTCATATGGGAAGGACATCATATGAATGTATTTTTTAATTGTAGAAATTTAGAACTCCCAATATGATTTCTTAATATTATACCTTTGAAAACAACATAGAAAAAAAATTCTATATTGCCTTTGACTCTTAATTAATTAATTGTAACAATTTTACATCTCTAAATGCCAAATCAGTGCAAAAAAGTGATGGCTGGCACAAGAATATCTATATGATAAAGACAATTTAATTATTTTATTATGTTAATTGTTTAGTGATATATATGATATTTAAAAAGGAATGGGGGCTGTAGTGGTGGCTCAGCAGTTGGAGTGCTTGCCTGGCATGTGTGAGGACCCAGGTTCAAACCCCAGTACCACATACACAACTGTCAGGGAAACAGAAGCCTCTCCCCCTGTCTCTTTTTTCTCTTAAAAAGGAAAGGAAGGCATAATCTTGAGGAGTGTTTCCTTTTATCTTCTTGCTTATTTTAATTATCCTCTAATGCTTTCTTTTGTATTATAATGTATTAGTATTGTGCTTGCATTAATATTACTTTGTCTTTATAACCTGAAGTCTTGATATAAAATTTAAAAAATAACAATTTATTTTAAAAAATATATCAATTCAACTGTTAATAATTATTATAAACCAAATATAAAGTCTAGGCAAAAATTATTGAGAAATATTTAGGTCTACTTAGAAAATCCTCAGATAACATTCTGAGAAGCTAACATGTGTTAATTTTAATAGCTGTGTCTTTTACAACTTGCAAATATTTTGCAGTTTATGAAACCTACCTATCTCCTGCCAGTTTCAGTGGGTTATTGTGAAAATCAATGTGATAAAACTAAAAACATGGTAAGCTATACAGCCACCAGTTTTGCTAATTTAAGTGGAAATCTTGTTTGTAATCTCAATTCTTTAATTAAGCAACTGATGAGTGAAAATAGTCATCAAACCCCTGCAAGGCATGTTTTCTACATGTACAAATGTATATTATTATAACAACTTTTGTAAACATTTTATACATGGCAGTTGTTTGGCTTAAATATAAAAATGAAGAATGAAAATACTTGTAAAACTATGAAAAACAAAATCTTGTATATCACAGACTATGGATTCTTAACCATTCATGAAACTTCCATTTTTTCTTCATTTATTATTTTTTCATATTTTTAAAGAGGGAGGAACAGAGAGAGAGAGAGAGAGAAAGAGAATCAATTTTATTTATTTTTGATGTGGCTTTTGTTGCTACAACACTTTGTTGAATACATGGTGCTGGGGTTCAAAACCAAATCCTTGTGTATGCCAGGCAAGCATTGTAACCACTGAGACACTGATCCAGCCCCTGCATTTATTCTTTATCTAAACTCACTACCTGTATACTAGTCTCTTCCATCTCAATAGTACTGGTTTAGAATGGAAACTTTCCCACATTTATGAAAACAGGACTCATTCTTTACTGCCAGATTTTTTTCCTACCATATATGTATACATATGTGTGTATATATATATACATACATATATATACATGTATATGTATATACATGTATATATTCTTTTTTAAAGAAAGAGGGGACAGGAGAGAGAGAGAGAGAGAGAGAGATAGTGCTGAGCAATCTTTATTTAGTTTTTCAAATGACTTTCATTCCTGGGACACACTGTTGTGAATGTGGTGCTGGTGTCTGGTGTTTGAACTCATGTACTGGCGCATGCCAGGCAAGCACCGTAATTGCTGAGCCACTGCTCTAGCCCTCCACCATATCTTTAAGGTACATTAGTGAAGGGGCTGCTTCTGTGACTTGGAATTTCTAGTATCTCATTTCTGAATATTTTCCACTTTACCCAAATACGGATTCATGCATTTTCCTCTCTTTTCCACAGCTTGTAATTATTACTTGAATTAAAAATAGCTC
>PVKS010042006.1:0-15700 GCA_004027875.1 Aplodontia rufa
CCGCCCTAATTTTTTGAGGTGTCTCCGTACTGCTTTTCAGAGTGGTTGTACTAAATTGCAGAATCACCAACAGTGCAAAGGGTTCCTTTTTCTGCACACCCTCTCCAGTATTTGTTGTTTGTATTCTTGATCTTTGCCATTCTGACTGGAGTGAGGTGAAATCTTAATGAAGTCTTGATGTGCATTTCCCTGATTGATAGAGATGTTGAATATTTTTTCACATATTTATTGGCCTTTTGCATTCCTTCTGTTGAGAAGTTTCTGTTCACCTCTTTTGCCCATTTATTGATTGGGTTATTTATGATTTTGGTATTAAGCTTTTTGAGTTCTTTATATATCCTGGATATTAGACCCCTGTCAGAGGTGTAGCTGGCTATATTTCTCTCCCATTCTGTAGGCTCTCTTTTCATATTCTTAATTGATTTCTTAGCTGTGCAGAAACTTTTAGTTTAATGGCATCTCATTTATTGATTCTTGGTGTTATTTCTTGAATTAGGGGGCTCTTGTTAAGAAAGTTGGTACCAGCTCCTATATGGTGGAGGGTTGACCCTATTTTCTCTTCTAACAGTTGTATCTGGTTTAATTCCTAAGTCTTTGATCCATTTTGATTTGAGTTTTATACAGGGTGGGTGATATGGATCCAAGTTCATTTTTCTGTATATGGCTGTCCAGTTTTCGCAACACCATTTATTGAAAAGGCTGTCATTTTTCCAAGTTATATTTTTGATACCTTTGTCAATTATCAGATGGCTATAGAATTATGGTTTTGTCTCTGTATCTTCTATTCTATTCCATTGGTATTAATGTGTATTTTGATACTAATACCATGCTGTTTTTGTAACTACTGCTCTGTAATCCTGCTTTGCTTTTATTTATTTATTTATTTATTTTGCTAAGTATTGCTTTGGCTTTTCTAGGTCTCTTATTCTTCCAAATTAATCTAAAAATTGATTTTTCTATATCTGTGAAGAATGTCGTTGATATCATGACAGGGATTGCATAGAATCAGTATAGCACTTTTGGCAGAATGGGCATTTTGACTATATTAATTCTGCCTATCCAAGATCATGGAATGTCTTTCCATCTTCTCAGGTCTTCTTCTATTTCTTTCTTCCAAGTTCTATAATTTTCCTTGGAGAGGTCTTTTGGTTCCTTGGTTAGATTAATCACCAAGTTTTTTCCCTTGAGATTATTGTGCATGGGATGCTTTTCCTGATTTCATCCTCATATGAGTCACTGTTGGAGTATAGAAAAGCTATTGATTTATGGGTATTGATCATGTGTCTTGCTAGCTTACCAAATTCATTGATAAGCTCTAGCATTTTTTATTGAGAAATTTATTTTTTGAACAACCATACAAGTTTTTAACAAAATAATATAGATTCTGGAGATTAGATTTACCCCCAAGAGTGCCCCCCCCAATTACCTACCCTTATCCCTCTAGCATTTTTTTTTTAATGGAGTGTTTTGGGTCTTCTCAAGTATAGGATCAGTGAATAGAGATTGTTTGACTTCTTCTTTAACTATTTGTGTTGCTTTGATATCCTTCTTCTTGTCTGATTGCTCTGGCTAGTATTTTAAGAACTATATTGAATAAGAGTGGTGAGAGTGGACATCCTTTTCTTCTTCCTGAGTTTAGTGGGAATGCTTTTGATTTTTCTCCTTTTACTATGATGCTGGCTATGGGTTTGTTATAAATGGCTTTTACAATGTTAAGGTGAGACTCTTTAATCCCTAATTTCTCCAGTGTTTTCAACATGAATGGGTGTTGGATTTTGTTGAAGGCCTTTTCTGCTTCTATTGAGATGACCATGTGGTTTTTGTCCTTGGTTCTGTTTAAGTGATAGATTACATTTATTGATTTCTGTTTGTTGACCTATCCTTGCATCCCTGGAATGAAACCCACTTGCTCATGGTATATTATCCTTTGGATACGTTTTTGAATGTGGTTGGCTAGTATTTTATTAAGGATTTTTGTGTCTATGTTCATCAGGGATATTGTTCTGTAGTTTTTATTCCTTGATGAGTCATTTTCAGGTTTTTGAAGGTTGTCTTGCTCCGGAAATTGAAGTGGTTTCTTTTTCTTTCTACTTTGTGTGAGAGCTATTATGAGTGATTTTCTTATTTGGTATGAGGATTTTCACTGGATTTGTTGTCTGGGTCAGTACTAGGGGATGGGAGTCTGAGATGGCTTTCTGGTTGTTTTTCTTTGGGTCCTTGCTACTGGACTGGGGATTTTGTCCTGTCCCTTATTTGGGTTGGGGTACTGTTGGGAAAGTTGAGTTCAGCAGCCAATCCCTAACCATTGAAATCTTAGTGTACCTTAAGATTTCCAGCTTCTCAGTAGCTAAGGCAAAAAAAAAATTTAATATGAACCTCCAATGTTTATAATAAACAGCATTAAATTGGTTACTTAGTACTTACTATATCTATTATGATGTTAAATTTTGCCTATGTCACGAATGGTAGGGTTAGGAATTACCTTTGGCTATTTATCCTTCACCTGTGTCAGGCTTCAAAGCATACAATAGTTGTTGAGTTTGGCATTTGCACCAGAAATGGTTACATAGCACTAACAGTGTGGGGTCATATGTATAAACTAATTAGAACTAAGTGGTGGTAAGCTTACCAATGCCTGAGAGAGAAGGAAATGTAAGAGGAAGTTATAAAGGAGATTGTAATATCAGAGTGTGAGCAAAGAAAGTAGAAGAGGTGTAGGATTTGCTGGTTAAAAAAAATAGGAGGAGGAAGAGATGGAAGTACAAAGTAAAGGGAGGGTAAAAGCAATCTATAAAGTTTGACTGGTACCAGAAGAAAGGGTAGGAGGTAGTAGAGGAGAACATTACCACTGTGATACAATATAATCCAAAAATTAAATGTACTGATCAAAAGCCCAACTCTCAGCAGACAGGGCAAGCATAAAGATTTACATTGAAGAAAATGCTCAGGAATGAAGGTAGCATAGAGAAAAGAAAGGAAAAAGAGGGAGAAAAGAGAAGAGAAGAGAGAGAGAGAGAGAGAGAAAACAAAAACAAACAAAACATCAGCTAGTATGTTTATGTGTATATGTCCATGAACCAATCAACTTCTCCAGATGATACACAAATGCTCATCAAAAACAAGAAAAAAAAAAGAAAAAAGATTCTTAATGTTTAAATTGGAATTATGTCCTCTGAGATTGTCTCAATACATATTGGGAACAAATGTTCATTTCCCATCTGAATTTTTTTTTTTAAAGAGAGAAGGATAGTGAGACAGAGACAGAGAGAATCCATTTTTATTGAGTTTTTCACATGGCTTTCATTGCTCTGACACTTAGTTGTGTAAATGGGTTCTGGGGTTTGAATCCATGTGCTCATGCATTTAGGGCAAGCACCATAACCGCCGAGCTACCGCTCCAGCCCTTCCATCTGAGCTACCGCACCAGCCCTTCCATCTGAGTTTTGATAACAAGGTCCCTCAGTCTTGACAGATGTGAGCACATGGTGGGGTGGGATCTTTGCAGAATTCTAAGAGTGGAGGACTGGATGGCAGGGCATGGGTCTAGCTGGGTCTCCAGGGCTTTGCTGGGTGGAGATTGCCCCAAGAGATGGGGTTAATGCATGACCCCAGGGCTTGGCCTTTTCTGGCTTCCACTTGGGATTTGAAACCTGGGGGACTTCTGGAATTCTAGTTACAGGGGGATGAATAAATGCAGAGCAATACTCCCTTTGCTGGTCACATACACAGTCCTTCCACATTTCTTGGACTCAGACTCTGTGGTCTCTTGCGAGCTCCTGTTCCACCTCAGCTCATGTGAGCCTTGCGGTTGGGGAGACAACCAACCTAAATCCCCCTGGACTAAATGAGGTCTGGGCCTATCCCATGCCTGCTTTTCTGGGTTCAAACTCTGAATCACTGGCAGGTTCCTGGGAGAATCATAGAGTAGTCCACTATGAACTCCCAACTCCCTGCCACCAGACAGTCTGCTCAAAATGGCTATGGCCCCTCCTCCTTGTGAGTTGCTGAGACACCACACTCCCCTCAGCAGCAGAGGTGCAGTAGAAGTGTTCCAATTTGGCCCAGTGCAGGGTTTCTTATTGAACTCAGCCTCTCTGCAGCAGATCCGACCACGCTTTATCATTCAGCTCCTTCCCTACTCCCTTGCCAATTGGGAACAAAGGTGGTCACTTTGGAGACCTAGCAGGAAGGATGAAATCTCTCTTTTACACTTGCTACACCAAAATCTCTGATTCTCCCCAAATCTCCCACTGACAAGCGCTGTGCTCCAGTGAAGTTTTTCCTGTACACACAACTTGCAGCAAGGCAGCCCCCCCTGGGTTTTTCCCCTCTGGCATCAATGAGCCAGACTAGAAGCATTAGCCATCTTGGTATCTCCATTGGGTTTGTAACTTTTAAAATATGGATACACTTTCCACAGTAATCAAGACTTTGTTGATGTCCTGGAATTTTACCAACCAGATTAATCTACCCTGGAATACTGAGGCAGTCCTGCTATGGTCAGAAAGGGTTGAATGTTCCCTCCCGCTTCCAGCCCATTGGATTGTTTTTTTAAAGAATGTATTCAGGTGTTCCATGGGAGTAGTTCTATTAGTCATTTCTTTGTCTCACTGATTTTTTTCTATGCCAATTAAACAAAACCTTAAAAGACAGGAAGATCATGAACCTTTGATTAATTTCTAGAAAAATCTGGATTGGGGCAAGGAGGATGTATCTCAGGAGGCTATAACCCAACTGATGGCAAATACCACTTTGGAATAATAACAGTTTTCAAGATTTTATAGAGAAATGTCAGATGTGTACCTGTTTACATTCCTGTAGAATAGTTTATTCTATAACCAGACAATAGGCAACAATGTTTTGATGAATCAAATACTACATATTTTACCGACATGACCTATGCTAATGTTTGTTTTTCAGATTCCTTGATTATTCTTTCAGAGATTTTAAAAATTAAACTTCCTTGTGTGTTTTCCCAGTCACAGAACTGAGTTATTGGTATCCAGAGCTAACCCCTGCCTAGAAGCTAATACTTTTAAATTAACATAGAAGGAATTCTTTTTCCTTGAAAATTTCATTTTTTTCCCTGTAGACCAATGATCAGGGCGTCCATCCCTGTTTTCTTGCTTAGTGGCTCATTTACAAGATAGGTGTAATGTGAGATCCTGCTAGAGATTAAATTTGGCTGTCCCTCATCATCTTTCCCCTCTCTTCACTATCCCAGAGAAGGTAGTTTTGGTTAGTATTAAGAGGGAGAAACCCTAAAGAAAATGGCCCTTGAATGTTGGCTGGCCGGAGGCACCAAGAACGCATGGGGAGTGCCATCTCCCTGGAAAGCGATGTAATTAAACACACCCTCTCCACCCCCTACTCTTTTCATGTTGATTAATGAAGGAAAAACTGGCCCTAAAGAAAACGGGTGTGGATGGGGGTGATGGTGGTGGTGTGGTCCCAGGAGAAAGAGGGACTAGTTAACAGGGCATCAAGGAACTATAAACAATTCTGCCAGAGTTATTGGACTGCAGGCTTTCTGATGAAAATGGCTGCTTTTGGCTATTCTGGGTTTCTTAAGGTCCAGTACTCCAGCATTTGGGAGTAGGCAAAGACTTTCTCAACAGGTCTCCTAAAGTGAAGGAAGTAAAGTAAAAAAGCAGTGAATGGGATGTTATAAAGCTTTTTAGCTTTAATTATTTCCTTGCTCTGCCAAGGAAATAATTAAAATTGTCAAGAGGTGTCCTACAGAATAGGAGAGAATCATGGCCTGTGATTCTTCTGACAGGGGTCTCATATCCAGAATCTACAAAATCCTCAAAAATCTCAACCGCAAAAACACTAACAACCCAATCAATAAATGGGCCAAAGAGCTAAACAGAAACTTTTCAACAGAGGATATTGATCCAGCCAATGAATACATGAGAAAGTGCTCTAAATGACTAGTAATCAGAGAAATGCAAATGAAAACTACATTAAGATTTTACCTCATGCCAGTTAGATTGGAAAAAATGAAGAAAATAATAATAGATGCTGGAGGGGTTGTGGAGAGACAGGCACACTAGCACACTGTTGGTGGAACTACAGACTGGTACAGCCCCTCTGGAAAGCAGTGTGGAGAATCCTCAAAAAACTAGGGATGAACCTACCATATGATGCAGCTATTCCTCTCCTGGGTGTTTTTCCAGGGGATTTAGAATCAGCACATTACAGCAACACAGGAAAATCTACATTCATAGCAGCTCAATTTACAATAGCTAAACTATGGAAATAACCCAGATGCCCCTCATTGGATGAATGAATCCAAAAACTGTGGTACATATATACCATGGAGTTCTACTGAGCAATTAGAAACAATGATATAGCAGCCTTTGATGGTAAATGGATGATTATGGAAGAAATCATGCTGAGTGAAGTCAGCCTAACCCAGAGAGCCAAGGGTGGAATGTCTTCACTCATCTGTGGAGGTTGGAGCTAGACCCTGGCCAGTGTGAAAAGTGATCAACTCTCATGTACTAAACCCAGAAAAGCTGTAGTGACACATAACCTAAGGCATTCGTAGAGATGTATTGGGAAGGAGCGGCGAGGGCTGAGGGGGGAGGGATAAGGGTGGGAAATTAGGGGGGCTCTAGGGGATAAATCTAATTTTCAGAATATATATATATGTGTCATTTTTTTGTTGGAAGCATTTTTGATTGATTGTTCAACAACTAAATTTTTTAATATAAAAAAAAGAAAGAAAATGGCTGCTTTTCAGATTGGAACACCTGGAAACAAGGAGCAGCCACTCATTCTAATCACCCAGCTGAGACACAGTTGTCGTGAAAAGTGTCTACCTCTTTAGAAGCTCTGTGCAGACATGTATATGAACAGTTCTCATTAGTGTGAACTGGCAACGCTTAATCCATAGATCATTTCCCCAGTAGCGCCACCTTGTGGCATTCAGAACAAACGACAGCAATGGATTTTTTTCCATGAATGATTTTTTTGTTTTTTTTTATTTTTATTTTTGAACAACCACATAAATTTTTAACAAAATAATATAAAATGTGTATAGTTTCTGGATACTAGATTTACCCCCAGGAGTGCCCCCCTCCATGAATGATTTTTAAATTGTTCCTTTTTAGTTAATACATATCATTAGTATTCATTTTGACATAATTAAAACAGCATCGAATATAATTTGTTCAAATTCAGTCACCAGTATTTTCCGTTTCCATCGCCTCCTCCCCCCTCTCCCTGTTCCCTTCCCTCTACACTACTGATCGTTCTATTTAAGTTTTTTAAAAATTTATTTATTTATTTTTGTTTAGCATCTTGTGGATATACTTGATGATGTGGTATATTCGTATATGTACATAGGAAAGTCAGGTTACATTTATTCCTCTGTTTCCTTTATACCATCCCTTCTCTCTCTTGAGTTTTTTTCCTGGTTGGGTATGGACACTGGCAAGAAATCTCTTCTGTAATCCGAAATTTGAACATTCAAGCATTCACGAAAAAAGAGAACCCCAAATGGAGTCACTGTTCCATTTTTTGAGATCCTGGAGATTGAACCCAGCTTTACACATTGACCCGTAGCTTTAAATTATTTTATTTTATTTTTTTGTGGCGCTGAGATTGAACCCACGGGCCTTCTACCAATAAGCCACATCTCCAGCCCTTTTTATTTTTTATTTTGAAACATGTTCTTGCTAAATTTCCTCAGCTGTCCTTGAACTTGCAATTCTCTTACCGCAGTCTCCCAAGTAGCTGGAATTATAGGCTGTGACACTGCAGAAGACTTGTGTTGGTCTGTTAATACTCTAAGGGGCTGGGTGTGGTGGTGTGGTGATGTGGAGACCAGGTGATGCTGGCTTGTTAATTTCAGTGGTTTGGGAGGCTGAGTCAGGAGCAGGTTAGAAGCCAGCCTTAGTAATTTAGTGAGGCTTTAAGCAACTTAGGGAGACCCTGTCTCAAAATAAAAGATTAAAAAAGGGCTGCAAATGTGGCTCAGTGGTTGAACCCCAAAGGAAAAAAAATATCATAAGGGGGTGGGGGATTGTGATCAGAGAGTCAAGAGCAAGGAAGAAAACGTCTTTTAATACTTTTGTTAATTCACAAGAACATGAAATGTGACTCATTGTTTTGGTATGGCCATTTTAAATGTGCACTTAAAATCTTAGATAAAAACAGATTAAAGTTTTATAATTCATTGAGTTTTTTCTTTTGATTCTATACTGAATGACTACTGCAACCTGAAATAAATATTCTCCTTTCTCTTGAATATTCAACTTGAAAAATATGTATGGTATTATGAATTAGTGATGAGTGTCCACTTAAATCCATATCTGCTGTTTCTGACAAATGATAAATAGCTAATATTAATCCTTTTTTTAAAAATTGCAGTGGTGCTGAGGATAAAACCCAGCACCTCGAAAGCATTCTACCACTGAGCCACACTCCCCTTTCCTGAGAGGGAAGGAGGGAGGGAGAGAGAGAGAGAGAGAGAGAGAATGAATCAATTTTTATTGAGTTTTTCACATGGCTTTTGTTGCTCTGACACTTAGTTGTATACATGGGTGCTGGGGTTTGAACACATGTACTCACGCATGCAGGGCAAGTGCTGTAACTGCTGAGCCACCACTCCAGCCCCAATATTAATCTTTCTTAAAGAGGAATTTTATTCCTTTAACATATAGCTGCCCTTGTTTAGTGAAGATTAGAAATAGTCTCACATCAGTTTGGGTCAGATTTTGTTGCCAACAGAATTAAAACTTAGTTTTGTAAGCTTTTTAGATTCAAAATTGTGAATAGATTTCAACCTATAGTAATCATTTCTAGAACTTGTATTTCTTTTGACAAATCCTCATGAGGCAGCAGATAACTAATATAAGCAGGAATAAATGAAATGTCTATTTCCCCAAATTTCTGATGATATTTTATGTTATCAAATTAAAAAAAATAGTATGCTAGGATATTTCCATAATTTCAACCTGATTAGCTGAATCAGCTTGAATTTGGGTTTCAGTTTTCAAGCTAGAACACTGTTAATGCTCTCCCAGGCACTGGATCCTAGGTGTGTGTATTTTTGTCAATCAGGTTGGCCCAGAGGAGTCTTCCTTTAATTATCATTTCAAACAGGAAAAAAACTAACACTAATTATTTTATCAACTTTTTTCAGTGTCATTATTGTCATCCTTCCTAATGAAATTTTAATACCATGCTTGCACGATGTATCTACTTATATTACTTGAGCCCTTTGGAGAGGCACCAACCATTGTATTACCTAAGATTTTTGATGCCTATTGCAATCTACTATTTTCCCCTTGGGGGAAATATCTTCCCTGACATGAAAGCTTACATTTAAAGAAATAGAGAAGGACACCAAACTGAACATGATCCAAACTTCAAAAAGGGTGAGAATAAGTTAAAAGGAAGTTAATTTAAAAGATTCAGTGATTATTTCTGGGCTATGTGATAATACATAGATTTTATTTTTTTTCAGTACCAGGGATTGAACCCAGGGCCACTTAACCACTGACCCACAGCCCTAACCCATTTTAGTTATTATTATTTTTTTAAGAGAGAGGGATAGTGAGAGAGACAGAGAAAGAGAGAAACAACTTTATTTAGTTTTTTTCACATCACCTTAGTTGCTCCAACACTTAGTTGTGTAAGTGGTGGTGGGGTTTGAACCCGGATCCTAGTGCTTGCCAGGCAAGCGCCGAAACCACTGAGCCACCCCTCCAGCCCCCTTTTTAGTTATTTTGAGACAAGGTTTTACTAAGTTGCCAAGTGGCCTTGCTAAATTGCTGAGGCTGATTTTGAATGAGATTACAGGCATGTGCTATGGCATCCAGTATATGTAGATTTTTAAATTCTTTCTTATTTTTTAGTTTCCAAATGTAAACATTTGGCCTTCTGTGTCCATGGATCCTACTTCCTTGGATTCAGTCAATGCCAACTGAAAATATTTGCATCTGTACTGAATGTATACTGATTTTTCTTCTTGTCATTCCCCAAACAATATAATATAACAACTATTTACATAGCACCTACATTACACTAGGTACAAATAATTTAAATATGATTTAAATTATCCAGAAGGATAAATGTACGTTATGTGCAAATAATATGCCATTTAATTTAAGGATCTTGAGCATCCACAGATTTTAGTTACTTAAGGAGTCCTGGCATCAATACCCCACAGATATTGAAGGATGACTGTACTTGAAGAGATGTTGTGAAGGTTTGATAATACCATGTATGTGAAAGAAAAACTACATTATCTTTCCCATTTCCTAAGTCTTAGGTGTTGCATATGCCTTAGATGTTAGATCTTAGGTGTTTTGTATGTCTTCAAAGTTAACACAAACTGAAGTTGTTGCTCCAATATTAATGACTTACTAAGCATTTTATTTATTCTGCAGATTTAATAATATTTTCATGAAGATTTAATAAAAATCTATTCATTTATTAAGTCTACAAACATTTACTGTTTAATTCATGTCAGAAACTGATTAGACATAGCAAAATCAAACACATGTTGTTAAAAAAATTGTTGAAAAGCTCACCCATGTCTTTCTCTCAAACACACATACAAACAAGTAACTAAAATAAAATGGGATAATGCCATAATACTAATATGATCAGGATTTTGAGGGAATTGAGAGGATAGACTAAGATTTTGGAGGACTTTTCAAATGATGTAAGATTTTAAATGGGGATAGAAGATTGATCAGGAGATTTCTAAATGATACAATCAAATGTCTTATCAAGATGATGGCTCAGTGGTTTTGGTGCTTGCCTGGCATGCTCAAGGCTGCTGGCTTGAACCCCAGCACCACGTACACAACAAAGCATTGGAACAATGAAAGCCACATGAAAAACTAAATAAAATTTGATTCTATATTTCTCTCTCTTACTATCCTTCTCTCTTAAAAAAAAAGATTTGGGGTCATACCTCATCGGAAAGGAAAGTTAAAATAATTTATAGTATTAATTTCACCGTTCTATATTTTTTTGTCCTTCTATAGTACTTATATTTATATTTTATTTATGCTTTTCTTATCCTATTATATTTTACCGTTTATGATATTTCATTTTTATCAAGCCTAAGAGAACTGAAAATTTAAAGATACCTGTAAAGAGGAATCAAAACATTCAAGGAAAAGTATGATGTTCTTATGGTGCAAACTTGAGAGAGAAGATCATAAACCCTTACTGACTTTGCCTTTGAAATGCAAGGGGATCTTGCACATGAAGAGAGGATTTCCAGTTTCTGAAATGGCTGACTTGTACAGAAGTGGAATAGTAGTATGTTTTTCAGCACAGGGATCCCTAGACTTTGAATGTATTTGCTAGTAAAATAAAGTGAAAATTAGGGGACAAACACAAGAATGCTAATTTTTTATTTTGTCAATGAAAAACATCAAGCTTCTTTCCAAAAGATTACCATGTACTACTACCATCATTCAATTAAAGAAAGCATTATAAAACCAAAGTGCATGAAGGGTATGTTATTAATTAAAGAGCAACCTTTTGCATTGACTTCATTTAACCATGAGTAAAACTTGTTTTTTTCCTAATTTTTCAAGGTTAGTGGTGTGGTAGCGGTGGAAAAGTCTCTCATGGACTGGCTCTGATCTGGAGTATGGCATTTAGGATATTTATCTAAAAATTATGATTGATTTCTATGTTCTTTTCCATATCCACCAGGAAGGGCATTTATTAAAATCTATAAAACAATGGTTATTTTCTGTTTAGAGACACTAGATGTCTTCCTATTCCCTACAATAGTGGTTCTTAAATTTTAGATTGATCGGAATCACTGGGGATGGTTGTTTTTTAGAAAATATAGTTTGCTGGGAATCCTTAGACTGTTTACTCAGTATTTCTGGGATAAGGCCTAAGAATGTCCATTTCTTTTTTTTTAATCTTTATGTATATATGTATGTATGTATTTAAAAGAAAGGGAGGGACAGTGAGAGAGAGAGAGAAAGAGAGAGAGAGAGAGAGAAAGAGAGAATCACTATTATTTATTTTTTCATCTGGTTTTTGTTCCTCCAACACTTTGTTGTGTATGTGGTGCTGGGGTTTGAACCTACGTCCTCACACATGCCAGGCAAGCACTGTAACCACTGAGCAACTGCTCCAGCCCAAGACTGTGCATTTCTAATAAATTACCTGAGGATGCTAATGATTTTGATCCCAGGACCACAGTTTCCTCTGGGAGTAAGCCCAAGTCCTTATCAGGCCATATAAGTGTTAGAGCTAAGTTACTCTAGCAGAAAGCCCCTCAATACAGAGGCTTAATTAATATTATCCATCATGGAAAAAAGTTTTTCCCCTGCAATGGTCTGGAGGTGTTGCTTTGCCAGTGGGTTGCTGTCTGTCCATCTTACTGTTACATTCTTTCTTATGGTTCTGTTCTCATTTGCACGGTCCAAGTGAGGTACCTCCCCAGCTCCTTCACAATCCAGCTAATAAGAAGGGGAGAGCAGGTAGGTTCATATGAAGGAAGTTGACGCAGAAGTTGTACCCATCACTTTGCTGGCGTTGTGTTGGTGGAGACCAAGCTAAGAAGTGTGATTTGCAAGATGGTGGTCATATATCCAGTTAAAACTTGAGGCAGAAGGTGGAATGTGTATTGGGAGACAATCACCACCATAAAGGCTACTCAGGCACTGTCGTGTAAATGAAGGAGAGTGTCACTTAAAGTAGTAAGTCTGGGAAGAAAAAATAGTGTTGTGAATAATTGTACATTAACAAAGATGTCTATGTGAAAATTTTCCTTAATACTATTTGCTTATGTCTATTGCTGTATTTAATACATTTTATCATTACCCATTTGACTGTGGTCCTTGATTAGTCTTTTTTTTCCCCATGAGTATTTCTTTACTTTATGCATTTATATCTCATGTCATTTCTCTGTATGTCTTATTTAGAAAGTTAAACATTGTATCTAATCTATCTATCTATCTGTATTTATTTATTTTTAATTTTTTTTAAAGAGAGAGGGACAGTGAGAGAGACAGAGAAAGAGAGAAATAACTTTATTTAGTTTTTCACATGGCCTTCGTTGCTGTAACACTTAGTTGTGTACGTGGTGCTGGGGTTTGAACCCAGGTCCTCATGCTTGCCAGGCAAGCACCAAAACTGCTGAGCCACTGCTCCAGCACCAGCCCCTATTTATTTTTAATTTTATTTATTTATTTATTTTTTGGTACCAGGGATTTAATCCAGGGTTACATCACCAATGAGCCACATCCCCAGTTCTTTTTATATTTTATTTTAAGGCAGGCAGGTTCTTGCTTAGTTGCTTAGGGCCTCACTGGGTTGCTGAGGCTTGCTTTGAACTTGCCATCCTCCAGACTCAGTCTCCTGAATTGCTGGGATTAAAGGCATGCACCCCCACGCCTGGCTATATGTAGTATAATTCTTGGTACATGAGACATACCTAACAAATGGTTTTTATATAAATGAATTGATTAGCTTCTGTTGATAAGTGCAATTATTTATTTAGCTCTCAACATTCTGGTTTAACTTTCCCATTTACCTCAAGCTTTTGCTGAATATTTGTCTGTCCCCAGTATTCTCTTCACTGCACTCTTCACATCTTTGTTTCTTAAAGTGTAGATTAAAGGGTTGTAATGATTTTGTAAAAGAGAGTAAAGATCTTTCCTGTTCTTGGAATGTGGCATTCTGTGGCTTCGTGTACATATAAATGATTGTTCCATAAAACAAAGTTACTGCTGTGAGGTGGGAACCATAAGTGTTAAGTACCTTTCTTAACATTATAATCACAATCACCAACAATCTCCTCTTTCTACTTTTCCTACTCTCCAACACTGCAGGCATTGTAGTTATTGTAGAAAGTATACTGCCTTTTTTGGTTGGTGTGTTGTGTGTTGTCCCCCAAATTAAAATATTTCTTATTATTAGCCTTTACTTACATGAACAGAGGCTGTTTTTAGAGTACATTTAATGTCTGATACTATACCCTGTGAAAAACCTCATGGATTTGTTTGTCCTTATAGAATTTACCAATTATATAGTGGATCTTCTGGTTGCTTTGGAACCTTTTACATAAAATCATCATCTTTTGATTCTGAAAGTACTTAAAAGTGATAAAGATTCCATCAGTTTCACTATTTCTGAAATATTGTAATAATATTTGGAAACCTTATTCACTGAATTAATTTTAAAGATTTTTTTTCTGTCAATAATTCCTGACTATGAGCTTCAGCCTTATGGTATCTTAACTATGTGTACAGTGTCCTCATGTCCATGGAACAAAAACCTTATTGTTGCAGTTATATAGTAAAGTAAGTTGAAATTAAATTATTGAGTAAATCATTGTTATAGAAACTTCAGAAAGTACATGAAAATATTATAATCATGAAGAAATTGTTATTATCAAGTAGTATGAAGCAAAGATGTAGCTTCTTAGTAAAAACTGTTAACTTACTTTAACTTGTGAATGTCCTGTTTTTCTGTAGTAGGATGTCCACTAAGTCAAACATAGTGCTGAAATGCACAAATTTTAAACTCAAAGAGAGTGGCATCAAATCCCATCTCCACTATTTGGAAGTGATGATCCTTGGGCAATAATTTAATTTGTTTGAATAACAAGTTATTTATATGTGAAATTAATATAGTAATATTCCCTTCCTTAATGGAAGGTATGAAAGTTAATATTTGTGAAAGAAGTTGGAAGTGTGCTGAGTTTATGTTTAATTCTAAAATGACAAAACACACCCACATGTTCCCTAAATGAATATTATTCTACCCACCCCTTACTCTCTTCATTTTTCACACTAGTGATTTTTATCATGATGCTCTAGATCTACACTGGAATGTCTTAAAAAGTTTTGTATGAAATTTTTTTTTTAAAAGAGAGTGGGACAGTGAGAGAGAGAGAGAGAGAGATAAAGAGAGAATCAATTTTATTTAGTTTTTCACATGGCTTTTGTTGCTGCTTCACTCCATTGTGTATGTGGTGCTGGGGTTTGAATTTGCATATTTGTGTATGCCAGGCAAGCACTGTAACTGCTGAGCCACTGCTCTAGCCCCCAATGACTTAAACATACAAACACAATTATGTACACAAGATATATACACAAACCAATGTAATGTATATATTGGGTTGATAAACCTCAGGGTTTGATTTCCCTGAATGTTTTGAATAAAGATTGCATTGCAGAGGCTGGAGCAGTGGCTCAGTGGTTAAGGGGCTTGTTTGGCATGCACGAGGACTGAGGTTCCAACTGCAGAACCATGATATGTTGGAACAATAAAAGCTACATGAAAAATTAAATAAAAATTGATTCTCTCTCTCTCTCTCTCTCTCTCTCACTATTTCTCTCTATTAAAAAGTTGCACTGGACTCCTTTTATCTCCTGACTTGGGATAGTATTCAAATTAAAACATCATACATAAGAAGTCATGAATTCAACTTTTTTTCACAGGCGATCTTTCCACAGAACATTCATACAACTTTTATTTGTGTAACTTCAGTGACAGGAGAGCAGCTTCTTTTCTTCAGTCAGTGCCTCTTACTTTGGTTGAGCTCAAAAATTCCTTTTTAGCAACACCCAGGCTTTGGCTTTTTATTCTGAAAATATCATAAGGAGTCAATACAACATGGTTTCATGAATAAGAAATAGATATGACCAATCAATAAAGTTGGAATGTGATGAGTTTAGGTGAATAGTCATGTACGTAA
>PVKS010042007.1:0-15688 GCA_004027875.1 Aplodontia rufa
ACTTTTGATTGTGGCAAAACAGAAGACTTTCCTATATGCATTTACGTGGACTATTCACCAACTGTAATGATCATTTGTCTTAGTTCTTACTCATCGTTCATTGGAAGATGGAACATAATTGCTCATTTGACTTTCCTGTGTATTTATTACACTTGTTAATTTTTAAGCTGGGACCGAAGCTAGGGAGGTGTAGCTGGAGATGTGTTTGCCACAAGCCAACTCTGCTCCTTGGCTATGGAGCTTGGCCAATGTCTCTGGAGATATCTCTGAAGAAATCCAAGCAGGTAGGCCTGGTGTCTCTAAGGTTTAGGTTCTGAGAATCTGACCATTTGCCCCTCGTTTTTCAAATAGTTAAGACTTAATTACCAAGGTAATGCATTAGCAGGAGGAACATTTGAAATGGAGTTAGTTCCTGACAGAATGTCCCTCACAGATCAACCACAACCCTTCCAGATGAAAACTGAAGGCATAGGAAGTTTTTCCTTGCACTTTGATTATAGTCAACCAGCATGCATGTTCAAAAACAGAAAGCTCACAGAAATTCACCAGGCCAACATTTCTGGCCATGATTTGATGTTGCATTTCCCTGCTTGCAAATCCCTGAGGAGTAACTGTCCACTGGGTGCAAGCCAGGCAATCTAAGGAACAGTGCTAATGCATGCGAGTGAGGTGAGTGTTTGAAATGGAGAGGAAGAGATGATGGAGATCAGAGATGGGATTTGTGGGGCCACTGGAAGATGCATCTGTGACACCTGGTGGTGGTGTCAGGGTCAAACAAAGTAACTACACATGCATCAACCTTTGGTTTTCTTCATGGAGGTATATGATCATGCATGGAAAGCCTGAGATGGGAATTGCGGGGCAAGAGAGATGAGAAAGTTTTGAAATCAAGAGTTGTGGCTTGGTCCTGGGACCACAGGTACCTGTGTGAACACACTACATGGACAGATGACAACGGATGTGGGGCAGACGAGTGTCAAGAGAAGATTTTTCATTAAGATGAACAACCCTTCAACAGTAGTAGAAAGTGATCCCGATGCAGGTGTGAGTCTCCCAAAGGGTCTTATTGCTCTATGCATGTTCGGAAGAGTGTTTACTCCACAATTATGGGAATAATGAACAGATGGATTTCAAGAGTTTTTTCAGGAAATAATGTTAGCCAAGCACCATGGTCTTTTCTGAGTTTGGCCTGGTCTTTCTGGTTCAACTCTGTTCCAAAATGCTGCAAAAATCTCAGAACTTGGCCGTACCGCACTGCTTCCCTTTCCATCCATGGCAGGCGCCCTCAGTGCTCATCTGCACTCACCTCCAATGTATGGACACAGTATGGACTCCATCTCTCTAATCAGATTAAATTTCTTTCCTCTAAGTTGGCTGTGAAATTTAACACTTCTTTAGGCGCTGCCTTGCTCAGTGCACCTGTCATTGCTGTCCAAGCCCCAATGCTTCTGGGATTCTTGGCTCCCTGTCTGAGCTCCAAGCCTCACTTTCATAAGTTTGACCCCATTTCTTACATCTTCCAAGAATCTGCCTTACAGCCTGCCTCTTCTGGGTAGCCTGAAAATCTCCGATGCCTGCACAGCTTTTGTGCCCTGCAAAGAACCCTGAAGGGCGAATACCCGAAAAGGCACTGTGAGCATCTCTGAGTGCTGTAGCGTGTATGACCCAGTAAATGGTGAGTGCAATCAAGGGGGTGTGCATTGATGTTCTGATTTCTCCTTTTTTCATTGTGACAAAGGCGTGGAACCCATGCTTGTCACAGTCCACACACCCCCGCCCCAAGCCACCATGGCCCCTCCCATGGCCACACACTCGGATGTCCAGTGGGCCCTAGGCTCTCAAGTCAGGGTATGTGGAACCAGCACTTTTTGAAAGCGGAGGGATTTCATCCAGAAGGCTTCAGAAGTAGACCACGCGGCACAGAGGAGGACATGCTTCTGCTCTCTTCCTTGTCCCGGAAAACTAAAAATGAGAATGTTGACACTGGAAGCAGCAGGAGAGGGCACACAGGGATCCTCTTTCTTGTTACTGCACTGGTGAGTTTTCCAATGTTCCCGGTCGTTGCCTTGCGAGAGTGACAGTTCCCCTTGCATTTGCTGTCACAGCCAGGCCTGTGGTTGGCGAGTTTGACCTCCCTGGCATCCAATGGCAGATCTACAGGATTTGGAGAGCCTTAGCAGAAGGTAGGGAAGCTCCAGTGTGGGCAAGGGATGGGGGAGGGCATGTGTGTCCTGATTTCAGGAGGACCTTCAGGACCAGGAACAATTGCTGGGTGTGGAATGGATGGTTTGAGCATTGAGGACACAAGGTCAGGTAGTGGTTGCTGGTGCAGGGGCTACTGCAGCAGAGGCTTGTTGATGATTTTTCAAGGTGTACCTGCAAGGGGGCAGGAATAATCCTGGACTGTTCACACAGCAGCCTTCCATGCATGTATAGAGGAAGAGGCAGGCCAAAGCTGGACTGGTGTACTGCACTGTTGTCCCTGCTTCCGTATCTGATTTGTGGCCACTGGTTATTTTTGGCCTCCTGAAGCATGCCTGCGTTGACCTGGTTTGAGCTTGGACTTGTGTGCGCCAGTAGCATGGGCTGCCGTCTTGCAAGACTGGTCCCAGCATTAGGTAGTGAGGCCTGCAGTGTTCCCACAGGTAGAAGGAGGACATGTGTGTGAAGCTAGGAGGGGGCTGAGGAGGCCAGAATAAATGCTGGGTTTAGAAGTATTATGGGTAGCTTAAAGAAGAGAAGGAGCGGCACTCTTTGTTGTTGCAGGAGGTAGAGACTGAGGGGTAACATGATGTTTCTGGCAGTCTTAGTTTGTGCTTGGTACTTTCCCTTGAGATCCAGGTAGGGATGAGTGTCGCTGAGTTGGTGATTGTGTGGGGGTGTTGGCCAGGCCATTGCAGGTTTGTGAAGTATTTTGTGGGAACCGTAAAGAGACCTGTGTCCAGGGCACCTGAGCTTTGTTTTCAAGAATTGTGTGGAGGTCTTTACACCTCCCCTGAGGCACACTGCCACCTCTGAATGCTTGGTCTCACCTGGAACAGCATCTGCAGCTTCCTCAGTGAATGTTTCTAAAGACAGAACACAGAGCACATTTCCCTTGACTCCCAGAGGCCACACAGGATCCTCTGCTTCAGGTAGGGCTCAGGCTGCAGATCCATGGGACCCTCTGGGTGCATCACATGCCAAACCTGCCCTGGCCTTAATCTGCTCTGCCCAGGACCAAGGCCAACCTCTCCTTCCCAGGATGATCCTCACAAATGTGTCCACAGTGGAACAAGGGAACAGAGGGGAGCCAATGTTTCTTTACAGAGAACACTGACCATGTGAGCAGAGGGCAGAAAATGACTGGCAGCCTGTGTTTCCGATTTGGTTTGTCCACCCCTTCCAGGTTGGGTTTCTACATTTCTCGTGTCTCATCCATGCTCCGAACACTTCTGACCACAACTGCAAGGCCACACTAGAACTCCTAGATCCGTTGCAGCCTGTTTTCTGTTAGGTCTGCTCCTGTGAGAACTGATAGGAGATGAAATTCTGAAGGAAGAAACCTGTCTATAGCCCAGGACCTCATGTGAGCAGAGGTAGGATTCAAGTCAACCCAGCCACAGCAGCTTGGCAAGAGAGACTGGCTAGTGAAAATTCCTTCTGCTTATGCTGCTAGTGGCTTTCTGCAGCTCCTACATGTTGGGGTAATCTAACTTCCCATTTTGACACTAGCCTTTCTGTCACCTTTGTAATCAACTCCCCACACCAAATTCTCCACATGTGACATTCCTGGAGTGGTTCTTTTGACTACATCAAGGTCTCTTTCCCCCCAATCTTTCATTCTCTCCCAAGAGTTTGTGTGCATTAACACCTGGCTAGAGGGAAACACAAGCCTGTGAACCTCTCAGCTAAACACAAAATAGCCTTGACAGTAATGGAGCCCTGGGTTCTTTACCACATTGTATGGACCCAAAGCCAAGCTTCCTCAGCTTCCCCACATCCAAGGAGGTCCCTGAGTGTCTGTGAAGGACTCTACTTCTGCCAAAGGACCTAGACCCTATAGCCACCTGAAGAGCTTTTCCATCCTTCCTGCCTGAGGAAAAATACCTGACTGAAGGACAGGTGTCTAAGTCCAGGTTTAGCCCACAGCACTGAGAAAAAGAGCTCAACCTTCCAGGCATTTTGGCACACACGTGGTCCCAGCTGTTGGGGGTGGAAACATCATCATAAGAGTCACTTACACAACTCCCCTTCTGAGGTTCCAAATGCCCTATTAACCTCCAATACGTTAGAGAATTGGAAGCATCCCTATATACCACAAGGTGGCATGCTGCAGGGTTTGGGTCAAATCTGGCCCACTGCTACTTCTTGTAAATAAAGTTTTATGGGCAAATGGCCCACCCACTCTTTCTATATCTATGGCTGCTTTGAGACGATAAGGCACAGGTAAGTGTCTGTGATAGAGACCCTGTGGCCCACAAAGCCTGGAATAATTAACATCTGGCCCTTTATGATCAAAAGCTGGCTGACCTTTGCTGTGTACCAGAAATAGCTTCATGCTGACTACCTACATTTTATCTCTGGCTTGACCCACCATGAAAGCATGCTGGAGCTCAAGCTCAGGGCCAGGAGGCAGTGGGAGATAAAGTCAGAGACTTGGGGGACACAGAGGGCCCCACCCACACAACAGATGGGGTGACTGCAACTCCCCTGTGGCCTGGCAGAGGGAGATGGTAGATCCCCAGCACATACACCGGCTGTGCCTGGTCACTCAGGAAGGGTGGCAGCAAGGCAACCCATGTGCAGCTATAAGGCCCTGAGCCCAAGGCTGGCCAGGGGCTCGGTGGAGAGGAAGACTAGTTGGGACCCAGACAGGACAGGGAGGAGGACCCAGGAGGAGGGAAGGGCTTAGGAGATGAGGCTGTGAGACACAGAGGGCAGAAAAGAAAGGGCACTGAGGCAGAAGTCATCAGGAGCATAGCAGGGAACAGACACTTGGGGATGAGGAAAGGTAGCACCCAGGGTGACACCACCAGGGTCACCATATGGGAAGAGGACACATGGCCTCCACTAAGTAATGGCCTGCACAGGTCAATGATAGAAGCTTCTCATTTATTCAGGTACTGTCCAAATGGATACAATTCAAAGTAGAAAAATAAAAACAAAGTAAATTTCATAAAGCACAAATGTTTACATCATATGATCAAATCACAACATGCTGGAAAATGAGGCTGTCCACACAGGCACACAAAAGTCCAGTTTATTACTCTTTGCATGGAAGAAAAGCCTCTTCATAATGAGTATTTACAAATCAGGGAGATGGAGTGTAAGTAAATGAAAATAGAAATTGTACCACCCATTCACACCTTTGCTGTGGCAGAAGCCAGTCTGGAATGGTGGCCACGTGCACTAGGATGCTGCAATCACATTCGGCTTCTCTTCCAGGGTTGGACAGCTCTGTGAGGCCCGTGGGAAGTCTGGGGGGAGCAGTGGTGGTGAGATGGAAGCCAAAGAGACAGGAGGTTTTCAGACAATCAAAGATGTCCTTGTGAAGGTGCCATCCATCTGGACAGGAGGGTCTGACCAACAACATCGAGCTGTAAAATGCTCCACTTCTCACAGGCCAGCCCAATCACCCTGGGAGCCATTGAGCCAACTTTCCGCACTAAAACCCACCTTGTGACTTGAGACAGTCCTCCTCTTCAAGTGTATAAAGAAAAAAAAGTATAGAAAGAAAATCACTCTAAAAATAATGCTTCCCTCAAGAAATAAAATTTTAAAAATTTAGTGTTCAAGAGATGGTTTTAGGTCTACATATTTAAAGCAAAAAGAATTATTTATCAAAAGTAAGTCTATACCTGAGAATTGTAAGCAACAAAAGCCACATTTTATACCAACATGTAACAAAATCTCGAGGATGCACAAAGCAATATACTTAATTACACCAAAATAAACAGTGCAACCCAGGCCACATATTCAGAGAGCATGTGTCACATAGAGGGATACATGAATAGCTCTTCAACTACAGACAAGAGGAAATCAGCAACGTCTAGTAAATAAAATCTGAAGGTGTTCATAATTAGCCCAGCACACAGAGACACCTTCAAGCTCAAGGAGTTTAATAAAGGAAAGCCTGTCAGTGGGGATGAGGCTGATAAGGGATGAAGTATCTATCACTGAGTAGCACAGGCAGAGTAGACAGGTGTCATGGGAGTTTGGGTGATGCTGTAGCACAGGAAGAATACACTGTACTAGAAATATTCCAAGGTTCTGTGAAACAAGATGAAGAGAGAAAAAACTGTTTAGGCAGCTGTGCATCTTGTATGTGCCAAGCCAGGAAAGGGAGTTCAGACTCAATGAATGTGACTTGTGAGCACTACAGGACAGCAAGATGAATCAATTGAGAGGGACAGAGCAAAAAATGACAAAAGAATTTTGAGGATGACAGGCGTCATAGCAAATCCATGAAAGCTGTGACAAACCAACAGAATTTCAACAGTTTAAGGAAGTAGTCAACCTCGTACTGGTTTTCTGACTAGAAAGGAATGTTACATACCCCTAAGATAAAATAATCTACAACAACATGATCTCTTGACACATAGAGATCAGAACTTGGAAATAAGAACTTATCAGAAATATTCAGAAGCCCTTTACATTGGCTCCGTCATTTTGTCAAACACTCTTTTGGACTTCAGAATTGCCAAACTGAAGAGCTGTGCTATTAGTGCACTGTGGAAAAATTGGTAGGCTTGACTCAAAGTGAATGATTTGGGTCACTTATGTGGTTTCCACAAGATGAACGAGAAGTTACATATGAGAGGCAAAAGATTTTAAATTGTCAAAAGATTTCAGCACGGAGACCTAGCAACAGGGAGCCAACTGTTCCTGCAGCAGTCACAGAAAGGAGTGCCCTTCATGATTTAGGATGGGTCTCATATGTATACTTTGCCCAGACGCTGTGCAAATGGAAGGCCACATGTTGGTGCATAGCCCTTACACCCTGTTGATTCCGATTTAAATCTACAGCTGTATGAGCACCGCACACCTAGAGATCATAGAGTTTCTACAGTCTCAACTAACTAAAGAGTAAAACAAAATGCATCTTTCCCAACCAGTAGAATTCCCCTGAGTGGGCATTATTGGACAATACAAAAAAAAGGGAGGGCTGACATTTAAGACTGGGCATAAAGGAATGAACTATGTCTGAACACCTGAGGAGTGGTTGTTAAACAAGAGCTAGGGTTCTCTCAGGTTTATTCCTAGGACTTGAGGATGATCCCAGGGGCACCCTACCACACAGAGACCACCTTCTCTCCTTTGCCTCATTCTCTGGAGGGAGTGCTTTGTCCATTTGTGCTCTCGGGGTGAAAGGTGCACATTTCCTGCCTGAGTATGCCACAGACTGGGAAGACAGGCCTGTGCCAAGGGCCCAGAGACAACCTAACCTGCAAACCCCAGTGCCAGAGCAAACAGAGTTTGAAAGGTTTCAAAAACAACCCCTCAGTTATCATGGCTGCTTCCACAGTGGTGAGAGCCAGTGTTAATAGTGTGTGACACACAGCCAACTGCTGCTGAGGCTCACCAATGGAAGGAAAAGTCTGAGTGGCAGTTGGTCTCCTGCTGGTCTTGCACATGCACATGCTGATGATGCTGCATTCATCAGCCAATCAGAACCCAGTAGGAGCATTCATGTGCATCAGAATCTGGCCCTGTCGCTTGGCAACCACTGTTGGGGTGTTCAGAGCTACCAAAGCACAGAGCTGTGCTGTTGGGGCACTGTGGAGAGACACAGTTGCCTTGAATCTAATTCTTGATTTGAGTTGCTGGTGAGGTTTCTGTCCAAGCCAGTGAGAGATGCCTCTGAGCCTTGACCTCTGCCAAGAGGAAGGGCTTTGGTGTGCTGGCTTATTATCAGGGACTCAATGGTTCCTTCACCAGCCTGAGGATGGAGTGCCTGTGCTTTAGGTGGGGCAGTTTTTGTGGACTCCACTCACTCAGAGGCCAGGTGGGCTACAAAGCTGAGAGCAGGATCCAGAAGGCTTTGTGTAACAGAAATGTGGCCAAAGTGCGGTGTATGCTCTCTCATGGCCAATGTGGCATGAATGAGAGTGATGACAACAACAGATAATAAAGCTGAATCCCAGGGTCAGGGGGATATATGGGATTAGGGAGCATTGCCCTAAAAGAGTATCTCTTTTTTAAGATTGAATACTTACCCTTTTTTTACACTTTTTTAATTTTTTTAAATTTTTGAACAACCATACAAGGTTTTAAGAAAATAATATAAAATGTATAGATTTACCCCCAGGAGTGCCTCCCAATTACCCACCCATATCCCTCCCTTCCCCTTCCCACAATATCTCTAAAAATGTATTATGTTGTATAACATTACAACTTTTCTGGATTTAACAAATGAGAATAGACCAACTTTCTCACTGGTTCTAGTCCCAACCTCCAAAGATGAGTGGAGATAATTGATCTTTAGTTCTCTGGGTAAAGCTCATTTTACGTAGCATAATTTCTTTCATAGGAATACATTTACCTTCAAAGGCGCCAATATTATTGTTTCTAATTGCTGTGTAAAATACCATGGTATAAATATACCACAGTTTTTGGATCCATTCATCCAGTGAGAGACATCTGGGTTGTTTCCATAGTCTAGCAGTAGTAAATTGAGCTGCTATAAGCATAGATATTGATGTGTCACTATGATGTGCTGATTCTAAATCCCATGGATAGATACCCAGGAGTGGAATAGCAGGGTCTTATCATGGAGTCATCCCTATTTTCTTGAGGATTCTCCACACTGTTTTCAAAAGGAGCTATACCATTCTGCAGATCCACCAACATCGTGTTAGTGTGCTTATCTTTCCATAGCCCCTCCAGCATTTTTATTGTTTATTTTCTTCATTATTGCCATTCTGACTGACATAAGGTGATATCTTAATGTAGTTTTCATTTGCAATTCTCTGATTACTAGTGATTTGGAACACTTTCTCATGTATTCATTTGCTTGATCAATGTCTTATTTTGAGAAGTTTCTATTTAGCTCTTTGGCTCATTTATTGATTGGGTTGTTTGTGTTTTGGTATTTGAGATTTTTGAGGATTTTTGTAGTTTGTGGATATGAGGCCCCTGTTCAAGAAAACACAGCCCATGATTATCTCCATTTCCATTGGAAACCTCTTGACTCTTTTGATTGTTTCCCTGGCAGTACAAAAGCTTTTTAGCTTTATGGCATCCCATTCACTGATTTTTTACTTTAGTTCCTTCACTTTAGGTGACATGTTGAGAAAGTCTTTGACTACTCCGAAGTGCTGAAGTGTTAGACCTAATTTGTCTTCCATCAGTTGCAGTGTAGCTGGCTTAATTCCTAGCTCCTTGATCCATTTTGGTTTGATTCTCATGCAAGGAGAAGAAATGGGTCTAATTTTCACTTTCTGCAAGTAGCTGTCCAGTTTGTCCAACACCATTTATTCAAGAGGCTGTCTCCCCTATATGTAATCTTTGTCCCCCTTTTTCAAAATTCAGATGTTTAAAGATTTGAGGGTTTCTTGAGCGTAAATCCAATTTTCAGAATCTGTATGCATTCTATATTATTTTGTTAAAATATGTATGATTTTTCAACAAATAAATTTTTCAATCAAAAAGATTTGAGGGTTTGTTCCAGGTTCTTCTATCCTATTCCCACAATGTCTAATTTGCTAAAATGGAAGTATTCAGGGAATATACCGCAATCAATGGAAAAATATTTATCGTACTTATTAGAAAAATATAGGATGATTTTGGGAGCCAGAATAAGTGATGGGACATTTTCTCTAGATAACCTTGATTTAGTTGTACAATTGTAGCATTACTTCCTTATATAATTCTGAATTAAAATCATTAAGAATTCAAGAAAATATAAATACAATTCACTATTTGATCTTTAGTATACCTTTTGTAATGAAAATATTCCTACATTTATGGTTTTACTTATAATATGTCCACCAGAATTAAATTCATGGTCAGATGTCTTACCTGAGATGTTATTTTGAGAGTTTCTGCATCTCTTTTCTTCATATTTGAGAACTATTCTTTTACTGAGAAATATAAAAATGAAAATAAAGATGATTATCTTTAGACTTATCTGAAAATATCTAGCACATAAATCAAATACTAAAGGGTGAATCAGACAAAGTCAATTCTACTTTTAAAATTTATCCCACATGCTTCAAATTTGTAAACTCCATAAACAGGTGTAAAAATAATAATGAACGTGGAAAATGTTAAGGTGAAGCTGATGTGAATCAGGGGCCATCATCTATTATTGTTTATTTCCTTCATCTTTGCCATTCTGACTGGCGTACATTTATATCTTAATGTGGTTTTCATTATTCTTTTTTATTGAGAAATTTCTTATTGAAAAACCACACATAATTTTTACAAAATAAAATAAAATGTGTACAGATTCTGAACATTAGAATTACCCCAGGAGTGCCCCCCCAATTACCCAACCTTATAACTCCCTTCCCTTTCCCACAATATCTCTAAATAAGGATTATGTTTTATATCATTACACCTTATCTGGATTTAACACATGATAATAGACCAACTTTCTCACTGACCAGGGTCTAGTCTCAAGCTCCACAGATGAGTGGAGACATTTGAGACTTAGTTTTCTGGGTTAAGCTGATTTTACTCAGCCCCTCTGGAAAGCAGAATGGAGATTCCTCAAAAAATAGGGATGAGCCCACCATACGACCATGCTATTCCACTCCTGGGTATCTTTCCAGGGGATTTAGAATCAGCACATTATAGTGACACAGCAATATCTATGTTCATAGCAGCACAGTTTACCATTGCTGGACTATGGAAAAAACCGAGATGTCTCTTACTGGATGAATGGATCCAAAAACTGTGGAACATTTATACCATGGAATTTTACACAGCAATTAGAAACAATGATATTGCAGCCTTTGAAGGTAAATGGATGGCTATGGAAGAAATTATGCTGAGTAAAATCATCTTAACCTAGAGAACTAAGGGTTGATTGTGAGTATCTCTTGATAAGTCATTTAGGCCATCTCAAAATTGTGGAGTCTGGGGTTGAAATTGTGATCCTCATATCTCTACATACTAAGCAGTTGATTTTATAGTCATGTATCTACTTGTCTTGCTGCAGTATGCTCTTTATTTTCACCAAGTAATGGTATATACTAATAAGAAGTTTATATAAGTGGAATAGAATAAGCATTCTGAAACTTTGAAATATCATTGAGAATCTAAGTTTGTGATATTACTTACATTTCATATTTAGGTAAGCAAATATTATCCATTCATAAAAAGAACATTGATTCTAGAATAAAAAGTATCTTTTCCTGTGGTTATCAGAAGTTGAAATTTGCACCTGTGCCACCTTACCACTCAGCAGCAGTCCAACCCATTTACTGTTTATTTTGCATCATGTGCTTGATAATTTGTCACAGTGGTCTGGAAGTTAACATCATCCTGCTTCGGAAGCACCCTGTATGTAGGATGACATGATTGAGCAACCACCTCAGAAGCGATCTACATTTCTATGTCAAAATATGAAAATACCTGAAAGAACACAGCTTGAGAGTTTTAATTCAGGCAAAATGAGAAATGTATCAGCTACAATTAGAAATTTGTACTTACTCATTCGATATCATTAAAGCACAGCTAATTATAACTTGAAAACCAAGTTGGTCATTGTGCTTTTTTTCATTTGAAAACTGGACTGTTGGAACCACAGGCTGGGATGAAAAACTTAAACATGGAATTATACCAACAGTTGAAGAGCCAGCAATCTGAAAATAATTCTATCAAAATTAATACGAAACCCACTATGAAAAAAAATTATTATCCAAAGGAGGCATATGCTTTTAAGATATTTAAACTGCACTTAGCTGGATTAGAAAGATCTCTTTAGTATAGTTTTTATTTTACAATCCATGAGGAAAATGCACATCAGTATTTTTGTTTAAATTTGGCTGTTGGAAATCAAAGGCATCATGCCTTACTGAAAAATTTGAAATCCCCTGCTGTATTATAATTAATTTTAATGCATTTAATCCACCAGCTGTAACCACATCATTAGGTACAGTGCATGTTCTGTTGTTTCTCAGCTCCCTTCCAATGTTCAAAATTTCTTCTTACACTGCACAGGCTAAAAAGTTGACAAATTAAATGTGAAGCCATTGACTTGAATTCTATTCAAAATTTTTTTTGTGTTCCTTCAAAGGCATTTCTGACATGAAACAATTGTAAAAGACACATTAGCTGTCATTTGGGAAATTCATAACAGTAACAAATAACAATATCCAGCACTGTCTATGTCTAATTTTCATACATTCTCTAAATCTAAATATAAATTAAATGAAAAAGTTAAATCATAAATTTGCTTCAACTAAAATGAAAGGAAAGTTTCTTTGTCATTGTCATTCAGAGCCCTTTCTTTAGTAACTTTAAGAAATAAAATTTAACTAAATTCGAACAAAGAGTAGAATGGCAAATGAACATTTTATGTTAATTTTTATTTTTGCATGGCAACATCGATTCTGCGATTATTCTTCTGCATATGAACATTACATAAATAATGACAACTAAATCTGTAGAACATCGTCAATTACAATCAAAACTCCAATATCATGATTTCTCAAATGCAAGAAAAGAATCTTAACCAGATTGAAATCTATAATGCTTTGAAAATCTGTGAAATCGGTATACTTGTGCTATTTTCCTTCATCCAGATGTTATTATTATTAAGTAGAAGACACAGTAATTATCAAGGAGTTTTCAAGTTCGGATTTTTTTAATTGTATTTGTAAATCCTCTGCATAGATTTTTTTTTTTTTGAGATCACTGTGTAGCCCTGACTCATTGCTACTTCTTCAAACATTGTTTTTTTTGGGGTGAGGAAAGATGCGTAGAAATGCTACCCAATAACAGCTAGTAAGTAACAAAGCTTAAAGAAAGGTTTCAATTTAAATTGGACTCACTTCAAAGTCCTTGATATTCCTTTCCAACCAAGTTTCTCTGAGCTAGTGATATACCTAAGGTGTACAGTCTTTGCCTAGCATGAATGAGGTCCTATGTGCCATCTCCAGCCCAAAAATCCCATCACACCCCTGATCCCTGAAAGCAGATATAGATATTTGGAGTAAAAATTATAGGAAGAATATAATTTTGTGGAAAAAACTTAGACAGTATTCAATAAATTTCTGAAGTTTGCTTTCATTTTCATAGGACTTTTCTGCATTATGCCTGTGCTTTTGGCCATCCAGAAGTGGTGACATTCCTGATTCAAATGGAATGCAACATAACTGTCTGTGACAGTGACAACAGCACCGCTCTGATTAAGGTAGATGGTAGTTGAAGTTTTCATCAGGGGATTGATTTGATTTATATTCTTTGAAAGAAAATACATTTCTTTCAAGTGTGGCTAGTTGTTGAAAGCTGTGGTCTCTACATCACAATTTCTTTGAACTGACAATCTCTTATTGGTGCCATACTGACAGGCTGCACAGTGCCAGGAAGAAGAATGTGCCAGGATTCTGCTGGAGCATGGTGCAGATCCAAATGTGAAGGACACCAGTGACAACTCTGCTCTTCACTATGCTGTCTAAAGTAAGAACACAGGGAAGGCAGCAAGTCTGATTTTGCATAACGCAATCATTGAATAAAAGAACAAGGTATAGCTGAATAAATTTTATTTCCAGTTTTGGACATTGATTTCTTCTAGCATTGATACAAAAAGAGTCAAATTATCCTCTTTGAAGTTCATGCTTCTGTGAGAAACTAGTTTTAAATAAGTTATATCAAAGGTTTCACTTTCAATTGTAATTCTTTCAAGGAATTACTTAAGTATAAAATTGACCTCTAAGAACTTATGACAAAAATTTCTGAATTCACAAATATTTTAATGCACAATTTTTTTCTCTTTTGAAATAATCTTTTCCATAATGACTTTCTAATTAGAGTGAAACAACCCAGGAGAGAGTAATAGTCCTTGGCAATATGCTTTAAATCATTTTTTTTGTGTTTGTGTGGGTGTGGTACAGGGAAATATACCCAACAATTTTGTAGCACTTGCGAGATCACCAGTTGTTTGCCTGTTTGATTTTGAGAAAGTGTTTCACCGCGGTGCCCAGGCTGGCCTTGTGGATGTGACTCCCTCTTCTTCCCATATGAGTATATTTAAGCCTTATTAGCACAATCCTATTTGGAATTGGATGAACTATGTCCATTTTTCTTCAATATGACATCTTTATCTTCACTATTGTCTGTGAGAACTTCAAGTGATTCGGTGACTTTCATTATGGTAAAAATAAGCCACATGGATCAAAATTAACATTTTTATTAGTAAACAATGTTATTTGTATTTCTGACTAACAGTTCTCATCAAATTTAATGACTGGATTTGGAAACTAAATTGGAACCAAAATAAAAACATATCAAAAATCAAGTGGGCATGATTTACAATGGTTTATCATTGTAAATAAGAATGTCATTTGTTCCCTGACCTGGGAGGAAACTCCACATTACTGAAAAGTTTTCAAATGTATATCGTGGCATCCTAATTCCTGTATTATTAGTGATTACCATCAGGAAAATGTTACCATTTATGGACCAAACAAATTTAAAGAGCTTTCTTTCACACTGGATATAGAATACATCATTAAAAATATTACAGTAAGTTTTGATTAAGAAATTTTACATTTGGAAGAAAATATTTCTGGAAAAGTAAATATGCTTTGGAATATACAGTAAGAAACCCTGCTCTTGAGATGAGTTTTTAGCCCATTCAATCAACAGAATACAAAACCCTTTTAAATGTATTTTAGGGTTCAGGGCTATCTAGGTCAAAGATGCAGCCCTTCCTTCAAGCAGATCTTGGTTTAGGTGGGGAGCAATATATTTTCCTAAGTACTAGGATGAATGCTGTTGTGGAAGTCAAGTCTCTTGGAATCACTCAAAATTTGATGTGCATTGTGGACAAGGCTGATTTTCATCTTTCCACTCTGGAAAGGAAAGGACTGTCTCAAAGCAAAGGAACAACCCTTCTCTAAATGCATTTCTAAGGTGAAAGCTATGTTTTCTGTTTTTACTTAAGTTCATATTCACATTTTCATTTACAAGTCTTTCAATTCAATAGAAATTATCCAATTGTGTGAATCTAAAATGTTTCTGCTTTGCTACAGGAGGGCCTCACAACACTTTAACTTGCTCTGATGGAAAACAGACAGTGCATGGTAAAGTTTTTAATAGAGAATGGAGCAAATATGCATGCAGTTGATAATTATGGAAAGTACAGTCCTTTACTCTTCTTCTTTTATAAACCTTAGTGGTCATGTGGAGTGGTGACAATTCCATAAGTCAGAAATATTAAATTCATGGAAAGAAAAAACTACCTTTAATGCTCACAACAAAGTAAACAGTTTTGACATGAAGCATGTGTTCAACCAATTATTAAGTGTGGTTAACATAGACATTATAAAGTAGGATTCATGTTCCATTACAATGAAGGATGCAGTTTATTACTTATAATCTAATTAATTGGCTATGCATTTTTCTGTAATCCTAAGGGATTTCATATCATTTTCATGGGTTTTGTGCAGTATGAAGTTTATTATGGTTTTAGATTCAATAATGAATTTCCTATCCTTTTCATCTAATTTTCAAATATCTTATTTTGTCTTTGCCT
>PVKS010042008.1:0-15943 GCA_004027875.1 Aplodontia rufa
TTTCCTTCCTTCCTTCCTTCCTTCCTTCCTTCCTTCCTTCCTTCCTTCCTTTATTTTCTTCTTTCTCTCATTCTAATTTGACCATGGGCTTACTTATTAGTTGTAGGTGTTTGAATCTGTTTGTCTGCTCAACAGAACACTGTAGAGTGGTGGGACAATCTTCATCAATAGTTTCTGTGGGCCCAGATCCGGATTCACAGACAGCTATGTTCTCGCTGTGACCTCACATGGGAAATGTGGCCAGGGAGCTCTCTGGGGCCTCTTTTGTAAGTGCACTTACTCTATCCAATTACACTCTATCTCCATACCCTAATCACCTCTCAAGGGAACCACCTCCAAGTACCATCATATCGAAGATTAGTTTTCAAAATATGTATTTTAGGGGGAGGTCACAGTCAATCCTAAAGTGATTCAATGCTAACCTTTCAAAAATACTAAGAAGTATTAGTGTAATTTCAATAATGTTGAATAGATTAAACCAAATGACCATTCACTGTCATATGAAATGTTTCATATTTATCTCTGATCTAGTCTTTCCTTTACTTTTTCTCCCATTTACCCCTATTTTTTCTCTAATTCTTTTCCTATCAAAATCCTTTTTATTCTCCAAGTCCCAACTAAAATCCATTCCTCTTTGCAACCTCCCTAAAGAATGTGTACAACCAACTTTCCTGCAGTAGAAATTTTCTTAAAATATTTTCCTAAAATATCTACTACAATTGTGAAAAAGTGTTTATTTTCTCTAAGCCTTCCAAAATGCCACTTGGTAGCCCTTGCAGATGTCAACTACATCTGTGTTCTTGTGTTAGCTAAGAGAATCAACAAAACTTGATCGACAGGACGATGCATCTCTAAAACACAATGTAATTCGAAGTTGTGGCAATTCAGATTTACCTCAGATGAATCAAATCTAAATTCTAATTTGGAAAATTCCCTCAATTTTTTTGGTTCATGCCTGTTTAGTTTTTTTCTTACTTGACATGAAAAATAATCAACAATGTGGATTGACATCACAAATCATAAAGTCAAATACACGCATATAAATTCATCTCCACACATATACATAATTCCATAAACTTTGAATAAGGAATAGATTGTTTACTCTTATAATGGAAATACAGAATGTAAAAGTTGCAACATTTGAAAAAACTATTCAATATATAAATTTGTTCATGTGTGTTACTGTCTAAAAATACCTTATTGAATATATATTGTTGACTTGATAACATGGAACTCATGGTTAATAGCATGTGCCTGAATTCTGTTAGAACAAATCTTATCTCATGCACACAGTTTCTCTGCAAGGTACATTATGGTCTTATTTTGTTAGGAACACTAGACAGCACTTTAGCACTATGCTCAAGCTCATTTTAAACAGTGAAATCACCAACAAAACACTACAATCCAAGAAACCTCACAAAAACGTGGACTACAGAAACAACGCTTGCTTACAGTATGGGGCAGAACTGGAAGATACAGCATCATCTTGGCTCCACTGGGTCCCTGAACATAGAGCAGTTTAAATTTTACACTACGTTCCACATGTCCACAAAAGCCCTTGAATAAATGCAAAAGTCCACAAATATTTTTCTGGAATTGCAAATAATTTTTGTCAAGTCTCAGATACAAAACTCTCATATAATATGGTCTAAATGTGCATAGAACAAGCTTCAAGGAAATCCAGGCATCTCTTGGTATCCAGGGGAGATTGGTTCCAGGACCCATCAGGATACCAAACTCCTCAAATGCTCAAGTCCCTTAAATAAAATGGCATAGCATTTTCATATAACCCAAGTGCAACCTCCTGTATACTTTATTTTTTATTTCAAGAGAGAGGGACAGTGAGAGAGACAGAGAAAGAAAGAAAAAACTTATTTAGTTTTTCACATGGCCTTCGTTGCTCCAACACTTAGTTGTGTACGTGGTGCTGGGGTTTGAACCCGGGTCCTTGTGCTTGCCAAGCAAACGCTGAAACCACTGAGCCACCGCTCCAGCCCCTCCTGTATACTTTAAATCATTTTTACATTACTTACAATATCTAATACAATGCATATGCTATGCAAATATTTGTTATGTTATATTGTTTAGAGAACAATGACAAGAAAAAAATTCAGTGCATGTTCAGTAAGGACATAATTTTTTCCATTTTTTTAAATTTTCAGTTGATTAAGTCCATGGATTTGGACAACATAGATATAGAGAGCTGACTGTATTTTTAAAACACAACTAAAGAAGAGAATCAGGAAGCAATGCTTCATACTAAGTATGGCAGCAAATTAATGATGTGGACAAGTTTTATGTTTTATCACCATTTATTATAATCAGAAGGAATAGCTTGAAAACAAAATCCTTTCCCATATGATTCACTCAACAGCTTGGCATCAGACACCCGGGCACACCGAACAGATTTTAAAACATGTATGCCAAACTGTATTTTGCATATTTAAGTAAAATTCTCAAAATTAAGTTGATTCCATTACATTTTGAACAGAAATTTAAATGATAGAAGTTTAGATAAAATTGAGATATGTCATATTAGTATGTGACTGTTTGGATTATTCTTACAATTTAGGATTCAGTTCAATGGTACGAAATCTTATGCTTTTATTTTCAGACAAGCTCTAAAATACAGAAAGAAAATTTTTAACTAATAAAGAGTAACTATCCTATAGCTACACAATTATAATGACTTGCTTATATTTAGCAAAATTTAGAGCAATCTTTAAGCAATAAAATGCTATTTTAGTTTTTCATAGTATACAAAAAAGGCTCTGTCTACAATTTAATGATCCCAGGTCTATAAATTTCCCAAATATGGTGGGAATGCACAAATAAACAAAGGTTTCAATCTGGAGCATTAAGACTTATTTTATACCAGAATCACCATCATTACCTAAAGTTCATTTATTTAAATGATTCCAAGATAGGACTCTCACCTCATTTTACTACATTTTGAAGCACATGTGGTTCATACATGTTGGATGAAGAGTGATCACCTTGGTCAATCTTTTCTATAAAGGTTTAGAAAGTAAATACTTAAGGTTCTAGTAGCTGGATGATCTCTGCCGTAATAGCTCAGCTCTGCCTATAGCTCAGAAGTAGCCATAGACAAGATGTAAATAAATGGACAAGAATACATTTCAATAAAACTTTATATGGACACTGAAATTTAAAAATTTTCAAACATTTCAAAATATTTTTCCTTTGATTATTTTCCAGCCATTAAAAATTCATAACCCTTCTTAGTTGGCAGGTTGTAGAAAAAAAGTGGTGGACTAGATTTTACCCACACTCTCTCATTTGCCAAACACAGGCATAGAGAATCCAAAATAAAATTTATGTTCCTGCAAGTTCCTGGAGTAAGAACATATTATTTTCTTTGACAATTAACACAGTTATCATAGAACGTCTGGCAGAGAATATTGCTTTTCTGGAAATTGGTGTTAAAGTTGGGGTCTAATAGCAATAGCGCAGGATTCTTTCTATATCTTTTCAAGATCCCATCTCTAAACCCTAATTTTTCATTTGGTCCAGATTACCAGCCATGTTCAGGAATCCCTTAGCCAAGTGATTAAAGAACAAGCGCCTAGAAAATAACATTTCTGAATTTCTCTGTCTTGGATATGCTCTGTGCTTATCTCAATTCAGGGCAATTTTCAAGGCTTTCTCACAGTATTTTCCATCCTCAATCATTTGGAAGCTTTTGGGAAAAATTGAAACTGTCATCTGCAAATTCTTATTAACTTTTTAGCAAATATAAAATCTTTCCCTGAAGCCACCACCTATGGTGCACCAACCACATGCACCCAGGTGACGAGTGGCAGCTTCATCTCATTCAATCTCTCTTTGTGCCATTTCAAACACAAGAGCTCATTACTAGGGAGCTTTCTTTCTTTCTTTCTTTTTGCTTCCTTTCTAATTTGTGTAACTTGCTCATATTTTTAAACATTTGTTTTCTACAGTTGTCAAAGTTTGCTTTGAAAATTATTATTTCCCTATATTTTAGAATTAAAACTGTCCAGATGGATAAATGAAGCTCCAGAGTTAGCCAGAGTGTTCTGAGGATGTACGTGGCCCCTTAGCTTTCAGTTCACGGTTTAGTTCAATGTCTTCCTAAAGACTCACTGAAATCTCCTTCCTGCCTTGGCTCCATATCTTTAATGCATGTTTGAATGACTGCTCTTTTGATCAATGATGCTCAGAGAAAACTTTCTGGCATGTACAGAAATTCCTTAGATTAGCCAGCTGGTCATCAGGAAGAAGTTTACAAGGGGAGCCATGTGGAAGGAGAGTTTTAACTAGGGGACATATCTATTATTCCTAGAATCTCTTTAGCAAGAATTAGATCTGAACCCTAGCAAATAATCCATTCTTTATAAAATGAACAGAAAAATTATATTTTCCTTCCTATTAACTAATGGAACATCAGTTATATTGCATAAATCTTTGCAAAACACTTAGACACATAGGAGAGACTTCCCAGATCTGCTGGAATACTGGCTTGTCTCACTTCTGGTTATACATTAGCATCACCTGGGAAGCTTAAAAAACAAAAAACAAGGAAGTCTATCCAGGCTAATTAAATCACTGAGAATAGCTCCTGCTAATAGGTAGGTGTAAAATTTCTCCAGGGATTCTAACATCTACCCAGTTTCCAAAGCATGGGGTAGGGTCTATCTTATCCAATTTATGGATGAGAAAATGAAGTCCCTGTCAAGGAGGTTCAAAAGATCTGACAATATGTTTCATTTCTCTAAACTTTAAGAAGTTGTTTATAGAGGAAATAGTAGATTAAATTACCTTCCAGAAAAATCTAAAGCTCAAGATGCTTTAAAGATATTGCTGCATTTGATCCACCAGCTCTCTTCAGAGTTGACAAAGTAGAAACTCTAACCTAAGTCATTTGTAGAGATGTATTGGAAAGGAGGCGGGAGGGATAAGGGTGGGTAATTTGTGGGGCTCTTGGGGATAAATCTAATTTTCAGAATTTATATATATATAATATTATTCATTAGAAACTTGCTTGTTCAACAAATAAGTTTCTGAATAAAATAAATTTATAAAAAGAGAAAGCAAGTTTGAATCTCTGCCAACTTCTGAAATTCATTAGTTAACCCTTCATAAAGGGATAATAGCCATGTTCAGTCTCGCATAGTTTTAGTTCCAACTTGTAGGACATGTGTCTAAGTGGGTGTAAACTCCGAAGTGCTGTGTGAAGGAGGAGTTTTGTAGTGTACCCCCCAGTTCATCTTCTCTCCCACTGGACTCAAACCATCATCATCAGCACAGCCCACCAGGGCTTTTGCCTTCCCTGAGGTCAGGATTATTACCCATTATATTTTTAATTATAGTTTATTTCTTAGGATCACAATTTCCTCACATGACAAAGCAAGGCATTGCATAGATGTCACTGTTTGCTGGCATTCTTTGCTTTTGCCTCACTTTCCCAGTGTGCTGGACCGTTCCATAACCATTTTGTTGGTGACCATGATGATGTGAAGCAATGCTAAGGATAAATACCAGCAACTTCTTTGGTTCCCTATTGATGAGTCTTATATTATCTAATAAATTTAGGGGGAAAGAGATGCAAACCAATTACTTTCAAACAAAATAGCTATTTTTGTTATTTAAATCATTCACTTTCAAATTGGTGTTGCAGTCTAAGAATCTACAGCAGAATCTAGGGGCTGTCAGCATGGGATGAGCTACTATTCACACAGTGGTGTTGTTCCTTTAAATCATAAAATAACAAAAAAAAAATTATAATAGCATTCTGTGAACTCTGCCTATGGAAATTTAGCATTTAAAATGCCATCCCAGTGAAGAGTCGTCCTGAACCGTGTTGAGTTTGATTCTCTGATCAACGTAAAATTGGTCAAAAGATGAAGTCTTCATAGGCAACACTGTGAGTCCACATGTCTGTTTATTCCTAAGACCTTCACGATGGATTTTTCCATCTGCCAAATTCTAAAATCAGAGCACTAAAATTTATATATAAAGCAAGTGCAGAGTGTCTGGGAGAAAAACTCCCCTGAGGTTTTGAGGGCCCTCTGAGAATTCAGCCTCTTCCAAGTCCAGAGCTGTGGGCAATAGATCAATGGAAGGGAGTCGTTTGTTTCTCAACACTTACCAGCTGAAACACTGGGTTCAGTGCCAGCAAGAGGTCGAGCTTTTTGTGGGGGAGGATGAAATGTTAATTGAAAAATGTTACCAGCAATACAACCCTAACATCAGAACCTGACTGTGCTGCCAAGAAGAACAAGGGAAATTATTATTGACAGTGTAATTTCATACTTACTCAGCCCCCATTCGCTCTGGAAAGAAAACCACATGTGCTGAATGAAATTAAACATGAGTTTGCTTTTTATGATGTTTTTGTGATCTAAGACCACTAAAATAAGTGGTCCCCTTAAAAGCAGACAGCACTAATTGAAATCCTCAGTACAGTCTTTCCTTCTGATAACAAAAAGAAGCTTCATTAACTTCTTTGTAAAAGAAACAGAGCGTTTATCTCAGGACTAAAGATACTACTTAAAATTTCATAGGACTTTAAATTTTTCATTACATTGAGTAATCTGATTCTCATAAAATTTTTGTGAGTATAGTCAGGGAAAAAATTGTTAACCAGACTAATGCTAAAGAAGATTGAACAGGTTTTGCTACAATTACTGAGCATTTTCTATGTGTTCCAGATATAGCTGTTGAGAGGAATAGACATGGTTGTTCCTCCTGCCAAGGTCCAGTCTGGTGGAGAAGACGATCAGTCCATATTACCAGCTAATAGATGCTAAGGGAGGACCACATCTTTGCTAGAACACAGGGTCTTCCAACCACATTATCAGAAAATCCCTGACCTCAAGGTTGCCGAAATCAACTTGTAGTTCAACATCCTCCATCACCAAGCCCATCAATGAGGTCATCCCTCCTTCAAGTCTTTATGCCATTTCCCAAATTTTGTTAAAGGTGTTATTTATGTGTTAGAGATAAGACAGAGAAAAATGAGTGAAAAAAGTCTTTTGTAGAAAAACAAGAGTACTATCAGCCATAATTGATAAGTATTTTTCTCAAAGTTGAAATGATAAATATTTCACAAATAGTAAGGGTATTTCAACAGGTTAGTAGAGAACATCGAATACATTGAATTCGTAAGAAACAAATCTCAAAAGTTCATCTTTCATGACTTTCATTAATTAGTATGTCACTTTGCTGAAACAATGGCCCACCTACTTATAAAAACCCTGCCCCATGAACATGGGCATGAGAAAACATCAATCCTGAAGACAGACTTGAAACTCTAGCTTTTTAAACCATGCCAATGAGCATTTCCACAAGAGTATTATTTTCTCAGCCATGTAGAAGCTCAACATAATAGCATATTACACATCCTTGCTTTTATGCATCTTTAAAATATATTCCACATAAAAATATGCACTATCAAAAATTTATGCTAACTCTAGTACAATCATTAAGACATACTTTAGTGTAGTTGCCATGTTTCATTCTCACGGTGGCTAGAGTTGATATACAAAACAAATTGTGTTGGTTTGCATTCTAATTACAATAGAAGAAGTCATGGAATTTAACAAATCAACACAATTTTTGAAAGACAGTTGGTCAAAGAAGTCCTTTGAAACAGCTATGTTTTCAGAACCCTCACAGGCCAGGATGCCTGGGTTATCTTTGGCACACGTGAACAACATCTAGTGACAATGTCAGTACAACCAAAACAAAAGTGACACCTCAATCAGTATGTCTGTGGGCCCATATTCTGAAGGCAAATAAACATGAACAAAAATGAGCATGTGGTCCCTGGCAATTTGCCTTGGAGAACATGTCTAGATTATTAAAACACTGTGGTCCTTTTCATCATCATCACTGTCATCATCATCACCAATATTTTTGAAGAGTTACCACAAGTTAGACTCCATACTAACAATTGCTAATTACACTGCTGTTTAAAAACCTTTTATGCTTACAGCAATAATTTAAGGAAGGTACTAATATTTTCCAACTTTTACATATGGGAATAACAAGACTCAGACAATTTAAGTAGTAAGCCTAAATCTATCCATTTAATAAATGATGAAATTAACATTCAAATCAAGATCAAAATAACAGTGAACCTTGGATTCTTCAAAACTGCGTTATAAGGCTGGAATAGTAGCTCAGCAGTTTCGCACTTGCCTGGCATGCATGAGGACGCGAATTCAAACCCCAGCACACGTACATAACTGTGTCAGAGCAACCAAAGCCACATGAAAAAACTAAAACTAAAATTTTATTCTCTCTCTCTCTCCCCCTCCCTCTATGTCCCTCTCTCTTGAAAAAAACTGCATTATATCACAATTCATTCCAAGTTTGTGCATAATGATAATGCACCAAATGAACAATAAATAAGTAAAAGACCAGTGGAGAAAGGAAACCTGGAGAGAGAGAAGGGGAGAAGAAAAGGAACTAGTGGGATTTGAAATGAAGACAGCTATGTTATATGCACTTACGAATTAACCCCACTATTATGTGTAATTATAATACACTAATAAAAATTATAGGAGCAGAGAAAAAAACAGCTAAATTCAGTTTCATGAAGGAAAGATTTTCAAGCCAATCATTGAGGGTTCATTCATTCAGATGGCTGACAGGTATCCTATCTCAGCTTCTGTATTTTACTTCCCACAATGTTCCCAAACATGCAATATGTTTATGACTTTTCCTTTATTGATAGACTGCTTCATAGAGGTGAGAAGAATGAGGAAATAGGAAATCTATCTCCTTAGAAGTCTAGTCTGGAGTTTTTTCTTCATATTAGGCTGTGACATTTTTAATTGACCTTTTGTTTTGGGCTAACAAGATCAAGATCTCTGATCTCTGAGAGGTGGCTCAGCAGTTGGAGCACTTGCCCGGCATGTGTGGGGACCGAGATTTGAACCCCAACACCACATACACAACTAAGTGTTGGGGAAACAAAAGCCAGATGAAAAACTAAATAAAATTGATTCTCACTCTCTCTCTCAAAAAAAAATATAAAAGAAAGAAAAAAAAAGATCAAGGTCTCTAATTGAGTCTGCCTGGAAAAATAGAATCCATTAATTATTTGGGTAGCTTCTATTACCAAAGCTCAGTGTACTCTAAAGATAGTCCCTTTCTGGTAACGCTCCCAAGCGGCACCATTCCTTGCGCTGTGAGATGAGTGTATGCTAATAATTGAGGTTGATAAACTGGCCAGAAGGAGCCACCAAGGCAGGTGCTGGGAGCTGGAGATCTAGTGAGGAGATCTAGTGAGGATTTCAGCCCAGCACTCTGATATTTTCATATTTCTTTTTACATAAGTGATCCATTTCTAGATTTCTTGGAAAGAGAAAATTTCCACTTTGGAGAATGTAAGTGCCTTGAGGACACAGGATGTATTTTTTCCCCTCCACTGGTGTGTCTGGACCCCAACAGAGTAACAAATGCTCATGGGACATAAGGCAGCTACACTGTTTCGGTACACTGGACTAATTATAATGCTGCACTTATTTAAGCTCTTCTATTTCACTATCCTGTTTCTGGACTGTGAAAATATTACTGTTCCTCTGGAGCTGATGACTGAAAGAAACTGGGAATTTTCAAAGGTAAAATTCTTACAGAAAGGTGAGCCACATGTTTGGGAACAAAGGTAAATGTCTGTGCTGGCTTCCACATTCACACTGAGCAGAGAACCAGAGTCCAGGAAGTGTCTGCCTTCTCCTTCTCCTACTTCATGGTCCCAAGGAGTCCCAGTGGGAGAGGGTCTGTGAAGAGATAATGGTGATTGGCAAGAATTGGATCTGCAGGAATCAAGAAGAATCAGTGTGGAAGAAGATGAAAAACTTTACCCAAATATCTTGCTTAAGCATCCACCTGTTTAAATTTGGAGAAAGCCATTCCATTCCATGCTTTTGTCTTCGTAGAGAGCAAAACACCAGATGGACAGGCTGGGGGCTAGTTGGCTGGAATTATTTCCAAGAGAAAGTAACCAGGCATGCCCATGCCACTCCAGATCATAAACAACAAAAGTACTAGGAATCCAACCTTCTCACTCTGGTCCTTTACCCACAACAATTTTGCTTCTCAAATGGCTTGGTAGGGTCATTTGTGAAACATGAAAACGTGGCCTTTCAAATCCCAGACTCATTCTTCCCATAAATAACTATTCCATGTTTATTCCACATTCCATGGCTCAGAGGCAGATTAAAATAAATGTGGTATCTGGGGAACTTTTCAGGAAATGGAATTCTGCTTTATTGTTGCAGTATGATAGACTGAAAACTGACAATCGTTAAGAGTTCTTAGTTGTGGATTTTTCCACTTGAAAGCATCAGTGGACTTCGTACCTCTCCAGGAGAAGAAAGATGAGGGCGATGTTTATAGGACGGGGCAGATAGAAAAGGGACTCTTCCCTAGGAAACGGAAGACAGAAGTCACAAAATAGTGTGTGGCTGTGTGGCTAAGGAATCCATATTCATCTGAGAGATGCATCAACAGGAGGCTACACCAGGTGACAAAGAACGTTTCTACCCTCTGCTGTGCAAACATCTGAACATGCACGGTTTAAGATAAGAAATGAAAGCCCTCCTTCCCAGAGCAGAAAATACGCTGGCGGTAAAACGTACTAAAATTTCACTGTCTGACGAATGGGTAGTAAAATGTGTGAATTCAAATGTGTTTAACAGAGGTTTATGCTTCTTTCTGGAAAACAGTGACAGTCAAATGAGAGCAACTACTTTTGCATTTGCTTCTGGAAAACAACAATAAATGGCTTTTTGGACATTGACCCTAAACTAATGCCTTTCTGCAATGATCAGAGGCAAAATTCTTGGCATATTGGGTCACACATATGACCCCCAAGAAGCAAATAGCATATTCCTTGGCATTCTACATGTAATGAGACTGATTTTTATTTTAAAGAGAGGACAAGTAAGAGGGAGAGGGAGAGAGAGAGAGAGAGAATCAATCAATTTTTATTGAGTTCCTCACATGGCTTTCATTGCTCTGACACTTAGTTGTGTGCTTGGGTGCTGGGGTTTGAATCCACGTACTTGCACACAGTCAGGGAAGCACCATAACCACCAAGCCACTGCTTCGGCCTTGAAACCAATTTTTAATAAATGCAATATTTCTGCCACCTAAATGTAGTTTAGGTGCTCTGCCCTGCCTGGGCATATCTCCCCTCCACCTTGGAATAATATCTAATACACAATTTTGAAATAATTTGGTTCTAATTCCTCAACAGGCTGAAGGTCCCCAGATGGCAGGAGAAACGTGTCTCGCTTGAGAGTCAGTGCCTACCAAAACTAAAAGCAGAAAATGTGTGAGATGAATATTCTGACAAAGTTCCAACACTTTGTGGTGAACAAAAGTAATTATGAGAATGTATACTTTATGAAAATTAAAAGCATGCCCATAATACTTAAAATGCTTAATTTTGTACATTAAAGTCCAGTAAAATATTTATCTTTCACTAGGAGAAGCTGTGCAATTTATAACTTTGGTCACAAAATCCAGATATCAACTATATCAAGCTGTTCTCAGTGATTTGTATTTTAGTTTTATATAGTTCAATATTTTTCAGATTTTTAAAAATGAATGTGCAATAATATAATGAGGAAAAAACACTATTAATTATATGAAATAAATAAAAAGGGAATTTCAAAAATAGTAGTTGATGGGTATGGAGCGGTAACTCTGCAGTAGAGGGCTCGCCTGGCATGCACCAAGGACCCAGGGTTGAACGCCAGCTCCACATACACAACTAAGTATTGGAAAAAATACATACAAAATAAATAAAAACTGATTCTTTCACTCTCTATTTTAAAAAATAATACTTGATGCTGAAAGGACAAAAAATACTGCATTGAACAACTTTTTCAGAAAATATTAATCAAGGTTATGTTTGGAGTTTTCCCATTAAAAATATAGTTACATACTAAAAAGTTTCTTAGTGCCAAATTAGTCCATTCCAACTTGGAAGACAGCTCTATATTGATTTAATGACCCTATTGCACCATAAAACTAAAATTTCAGTCTTTAAAAACTAATGGGATCTATTTGCTTTGCCAAATTATTGGTTTATTCATGAATCATATTTTCTCCTAACAAATGCTATTAAATTCTCCATGGGGGAAGGAAAATACCTTCCAAAAAATCTCTTTGTTTGAAAGTACTTAGAAAAAAATCTCAATTAAGCTGTTTCTGTTTCCTAGAAAAATCTCAGATCAGCCTGAGAATTCAGTTATAAAGAATTGTATAATTCTTGGCTGGAAAACAGTCTTCATCAATACACAATTGTGAACAAATAAAGATCTGTAGGAACTAATTGCATTACCTTTATTTTTCCTTCAACCGGACCAAAAGATTTCAGAAAGCTCCTATTGAAGGCATTCATAAAGTGCCAAAATATTTATGTATCAACAGGTACCATGGCACATAAAAAAAGATGAGAAGATAATTCTCAATATTTTCTGCAAAAGGAATTTGAAGTTGTCTTCATTAGTCTTAATTAAATTTCTCTTGCAAAACTTAGCAGCAATGAGGACAGTTTTTTTTTATTTCAACTCCCCTGGTTATCTATCTTGATATGTAATTATTTTAATATGATGTGTTATTATTAAATACCAAACACGGCTGTAACTCCAGGACACACACACATATACACAAACATACACATACACATGCATAAATAAAACAGATCTTGATTATCCAGATATTTTGCTTGTGTAGCAATAAACACCTACCTATTTTGATGTACAATGATACACATTCTTGTTTTTGGAAATTGTTCGTAAACCTCAGTTCTCTTCTTTTTAAAACAAGAATTATAATCATAGCTGTCTTAGCTACTGCTAGGGTTTTCAGGGGCATCAGTTTGTACAAATGTTGATACAGAAGTTTGTCAACCTTATTGCATTTTATAGAACTGACCATGCATCACAGATCTCATGTCTGATGGGACAAACACCGCAGTGATTTCAACGCAGGAGTGAAAAGCAAAGCCTGTTCACAAGCACACGGATCTAAATTCAGCCTCTGCTCCTGTTTTATTTTCGCACTAATCCTTCTATTACTGGAGTAAATACACACAACGTAAAGCTGACCGTTTTAAACATTGCTAAAGGCAGCGTTTATTGGCATTAAGTACATCATCATCACCACCTGCAGAATGCCTTTCATCTTCCAAAACTGAAACTCTGTGCCTATCAAACTGAAATTCTCCCTTCTCCCCACAGTCCCTGGCTGTAGCCACTTTACCTTCTGTAGCTATGATTTTGACTAACCTGCACGCCTCAGATAAGTGGAATCATTTCGTCTTGATAGTTTAATGATAGGTTTATTCCATTTTAGCACAGTGTCCTGGGATTCATCTTTGCTGTATTACATCAGAATTTCCCTCCTTTTGAGGACTGACTGACACTGCACTATATGTCTATTCCACATTTTATTTATCCGTGCATCCAGTTTGGGACTCTGGTGACTTCCATGACCTAGCAGCTATGAATATGCTGCCATGAACACAGATGAGCAGATAATCCACGCAGCCTCTCCTTTCGGTTTCTTTGGATCTACACACAGAGGTACAATTGCCGGATCTATTTTTTTCTTCATTTATTTTAAGAAAGAGTGAGCGAGAGAGAATATAGAGATTCAATTTTATTTAGCTTTTCATCTGGCTTTGTTTTTCTGACACTTAGTTGTGTATGTGGTGCTGGGGTTTGAAGCTATGTCCATGCACATGCCAGGCAAGCGCTCCAACCACTGAGCCACCTCTCCAGCCCCAATTGCTAGATCTTATGGCAATTTTATGTTTAATTTTTGAGGAACTTTTCCACAGTGCTATTTTACATGACCACCAACGGTGCAGAGGGAATTCACTTTCTCCACATCCTCAACAACACTTCTTATTTTCTGTTTATAATTATGAGACAGTATTTTATTTCTTCTTTGATTGCATTCCCTAATGGCAGGTGATATTGAGAACTTATTCACCATTCTGATATTTTTTTAAGAGAGAAAGACAGTGAGAGAGAGAGAGAATCTGTATTTAATTTTTCACATGGCTTTCGTTGCTCTGACACTTAGCTATGTCTGTGGGTGCTGGGGTTTGAACCCATGTACTTGTGCATGCTGGGCCAGCACTGTAACCTCTGAGCCACTGCTCCAGCCCTCACCATTCTGATATTGAGTGTGCTTATTGGTCATTCTTATTTCTCCCTTGGAGGAAAATTTATTGAAATCCTTTGTCCATTTTAAAATAGTGCTTTGGTCATTGGGTTTTAGGAGTTCCCTACACGCTCTGGGCATTAATCCATTATCAAATACGTGACTTGCAAGTACTGTCTCCATTCTCTACATCTTCTCGTCTATTCTTGCTTTTATTGCCAGTACGTTTGGAGTCACATCCAAGAACTGTCAGCTCCAGTGTAGTGCCACTTTGCCCTGTGACTTCTTCTAAATGTCCTGTCATTCAGATGTAATATTTTTGTCTCTAATCCACTTTGAGTTAATTTTTGTATACCATAGTAAGGATTCCACTTCATTTTTCATATGTAAATATCAAGTTTTTCCAGCACCTGTTATTGAAAAGATTGTCCTTTCTCCATTTCTACCTTTGTAGAAAATCATGTGGAAAGATAGTCAAGGGCTTATTTTCATGATTCTTTTCTATTCCATTAATCTACGTACCTGCTTCATGCCAGAACCACACTGTTTTGATTGCTATAGTGGAGGAGGCAATGTCCACCAAGCTTCTGTCTGACAAAGTCCAAACTTGGGGAAGGGCCTGGCAAAGCCGGCATTCCGGGAGATTGTCAAAAACATCCCTTCTAGAAATTGGCTGTGTTCTAGTAATTATATGTATTATACATTTATTCAAACTGGAAACTCTCTGATTATTATAAGAATTCCATTCCTCAAACAACTGTCACGGATTGTTGAGAAGAGTACTTGTAATAACACATATAGAAATCGTGGAAAATAAAGCTATACTAACTTTAAAATGAAATTGGATATGGAAAGCAAAATTAATTAGAACTAAGGAGCAAAGAAACAGTATACATAAGAGAAAGACATGCTTGCCTTTTCTGTTCTTGCAGAAATTAAGTTTTAACATCTAAATAGTGAATAAGACATTATAGCCTTTCTTATTTTTTGCAGAAGATAGATTTTAATTTCTTAGCCCATATATTAGGAGGCACACATGTTTCATAGAATTAACAATTATAGGACCTAGCATAACTATAACATATCTAGTAAGGTTATAATATCAAAATAGTTTCAGGTTAAGTGAGTTAATAGGATATAGGGTTTATTATAGTTTATAACATAGTCTAGCTAATTAAGAAACCTCTAAATAAAAATAGACAGCATTTGGGGAAATGTTTGATTTCTGTCTTTTATCAAATCAGTTTTAAAGAACTAAGAACAACATTATTCTTTTGAAAAATAAGGTTTCTTTTTACAGCGCATGAAACAGTCCATGAAAATTTGACCATGACTTTATGATAAAGTAGATAGTTTTTTGTCTGGTGCTCTGAAACAGTTTGAACCAAAAAGTTACACTTGGTCCCTAGCTAATAAGAAACTTTTCACTTATGCTAAGATAGGGCTTCTAGATTAAGGTAGCACAGAAAACTTCAGGTGCTTCTTTTATCATATGAGGCAATGGTTTGAAGAAGTCGCTAAAGGAGAAAAAAGCAACAGTTTATAGCAATTAGTTACATATGGTCTACGTGGTGGGACGTGGGACGGTGGAAGACATAAATTGTACTAATGGTTGATACTTTAAGTTTACTGGGAAACTGAAAAGAGAATTGTATAATGAAGCAGATAATGAAAGGCTTGTTTGTGCACCTGTATAAAAATGATCAACAACAAAAAACAAATGTCATTTTGCTCCAGCAGGGAACTGTGTCTCCTTGCAACTTGTCCC
>PVKS010042009.1:0-15683 GCA_004027875.1 Aplodontia rufa
TTTTTTTTTTTAAAGAGAGAGGGACAGTGAGAGAGACAGAGAAAGAGAGAAACAACTTTATTTAGTTTTTCACACGGCCTTCGTTTCTCCAACACTTAGTTGTGTACGTGGTGCTGGGGTTTGAACCCGGGTCCTCGTGCTTGCCAGGCAAGCGCCAAAACCACTGAGCCACCGCTCCAGCCCCAAGGCAGTGGTTCTTAATGGGAAGGGGGGATGATTTTGACACCCCATCCTCTTCTCCGCGATGAATGGATGTATAGTAATGTATAGTAAAAAATGTCTAGAGACATTTTTAGTTGTTGCAACTGGGAGAGGTTACTACTGTTATCTAGCCGGGGATACACTGAGCATCCTACAATGCAAATGACAGCCCTACACAAAAGAAGAATTATCTGATTCAGAATATCTATATTATTGAAATCCTGGTATAAGAATTGTGGCTAGTCAAAGAGAGGATGACATGGCTTGCTATGGATTATCATAAGGAGTCATCTTTTTCCTCACCTTTCTTCTGATCCCAATAGAGTGAGGCAAATAGGGTTGGGAATGTAATGAAAGTACAGAGATAGCTCTTGTCCTCATTGCTGAGTGCCAGAGTAACAAGCAAAGAATGTGTCCTTGGGATAGGAGCTCTATAGCTCCTATCAAGATCTATTTGATATATGGACCAGAATAAATTCTTTAAATAACCAAAGATGTTAAACATTTTTATAATCTGCTTGAGATATTACAAATCCAACAGATTTGGGGGAGATTATGCCTACATGGGAGGAGTTACTAGAAAAACCAATCAGGTTAATTCACATTTCTGGTAGTTGTCCAGGGAAAATTTAAGAAGTGAGTACTGATTTTCATAGCTTTTGTTATGTTGTATCAAACATTTGAATCTATTAGATTATCTTTTCAATGAGCTATGTTTTAGAGGAAGATTTCACTTGTCCATCTAATTAGGGTGTACAGGCCTGACTACTTACAGAGACTGAACTCCAAGTAAAAGATGATACTCTCTCTCTCTCTCTTTTTTTTTTTTTAAAGAGAGAGGGACAGTGAGAGAAAGAAAGAAAGAATTTTATTGAGTTTTTCGCGTTGCTTTTGTTGCTCCAGCACTTCATTGTGTACATGGTACTGGGGTTTGAACCTCATCCTTGTGCATATCAGGTAAGGGCCATAATCACTGAGCCACCACTCCCACCCCCTGATACTTTCTCTTAATACAATAGTACTTTTCTGTAAATGGGGCCCATTCTTGCACTCTATAGAATTCTGTGTAATACTGATTTGTCTATTTGGAATTATATTAGAAATAACAGAAAGCAACTCATTTTAATTTCTGTTAACAATAATTGCTAAGTACCTTCTATTAGGTGCTCATCTAGGTGATACAGATTTATTAATGAATTAAGTAAACCTGTCTCCTTATATTCTAGTGGTATGAGTCTTAGAAAAAAGTTTTTAATTTTTTTGTTTTTGTTTTTCTGAATCTTGTTTTTCTGACACTTATGTGTATGTGGTGTTGGGGTTTGAACCTGGGTCCTCATGCATGCCAGGCAAGTGCTTTAACCACTGGGCCATGTTCTAGCACTTAATTTTATTTTTAATTGATAATAATTATGTTTGTAGGGTTCAGTGTGACGTTATGATACATGTATACATTGTAGAATATGCTAGTTAGCATATCTGTCACCTATATACATAACCATTTCTTTGTGGTAAGAACGTTTAAAGTCTACACTTTTAGGAATTTCCAAATATACATAATTACTTACTATAGTCACCATGCCATGCAGTAGAAACCAGAACTTATTCCTCCCATCTGAAACTGCAAACTTCTCTCTGGGATCCAGAGCCTCATGCTAGATGAGTGACTGTTATCATTGAGCTGTATACTTCAAATCACAAGCTGTCATTTTTTGATGGAGTAGACCATTCCCTTTATCTCTGCTTGGCTAATCCCTGCTTGCCATCAAAACTCAAGCTACAACACAGCCTACCCTCCAACACTTACTGTGATACTAGGGATAGAACTTAGGGGTGCTCTACTACTAAGCCATATCCACATCCAACTGGCTCGTTTTTGTTTTTTATTTTGAGACAAGGTCTTGCTAAATTGGTGAAGGTGGCTTTGAACTTGTGATCCTCCTGCCTCAGCCTCCCAAACAGCTGGGATTACAGGTTTGTGCCACCATGCCTAGTCCTCCTCAGCCCTCTATATTTCTTATTTTGAGACAGGATCTCAGTGAGTTGCCCAGGCTGGCCTAGAATTTCCTCCTGCATCAATTTCCTGAGTCTCTGGGATTATAGGCATGAATCACTATGCTTGGCTTAGTTAATAAATTTTTAATTCTATAGGTTGGTTACATTATTATTTTGTTAAAGTTAACGTTGTATGTCCTGTCACCAACCGTGTCACCATTTTTTTTTAAAGAGAAAGTAAGAGAGAGAGAGAATCAATTTTTTATTGAGTTTTTCGCATGGCTTTTGTTGCTCTGACATTCAGCTATGTACATGGGTGCTGGGGTTTGAACCCATGTACTTGTGCATGGCTGAGCCGCCAGTCCCCATGTCACCATTTTTTTTTTTTTTTTAAGAACTTTCTTACTTTCTGGTCCCACAACAGTACAGGTTTCCTTATATTTTTTCTTCCCCAGCCTTGGTATCAGCCATTTTCCCAAAAGGTCCAGGCTTTTTCAGTTGGAAAACTGTGATTTGGGGCTGGTCATGTCTCTCAGTGGTAGAGTGCTGGCATATCATGCTTGAGGCTTTGGGTTTAATCCCCACTGCTCTAAGTAAATGGATAAATGAATGAAAGAATAAAAAGCATGATTTCATGAGGATAACTTTACTATTCAACACCACTTGGTTCATTTTAGTTTTATTCCGTTCATTATTTGTAATTACCTTCTCTAACAGAGTCCTAGCTCTTGTTTTGTCTTGTTTTTCCTTTGGTACTGGGGATTGAACCCAGGGGCAGTTAACCACTGAACTACATCACCAGCCCTTTCTATTTTCTATTTTGAGACAGGGTCTCACTAAGTTGCTGAGGCTGGCCTTGAACTTGTCATCCTCCTGTCTCATTCAGCTTGCTGAGCCTCTGGAATTTCAGGTGTGAGCAACTGTACCCAGATAGCTTTTTTTTTTTCCTTAAAGACAGAGAAAGGGACAGTGAGAGAGAGAGAACGACAGAATCAATTTTATTTAATTTTTCATGAACTTTCGTTGCTCAGACACTTCATTGTGTACATGGTGCTGGGGTTTGAACCCGTGTACTCGCGCATGCAAGCGCCGCAACCGCTGAGCCACCACTCCAGTCCCCCAGCTAGCTTTTATTATCTACAACATGTTTGTTATTTGCTCAGTGTTAGTAAACATAATAGATACAGAATTGTTAATTCATTTTTCCTTAAAAACCAGACCACAGGCTGGATACAGTGGCACAAATCTGTAATCCCAGCTATTTGGAAGGCTGAAGCAAGAGAATTGCAGGTTAGAGGCCATCCTCTAACCTGCAATTCTCCTGCTTCAAGTTAATTAAAAAAACAGCTGTGGGACTGGAGTGGTGGCTCAGCAGTTAACAGTGCTTACCCAGCATGCACGAAAACACGAGTTCAACCCTCAGCACCACTTATACAACAAAGTCTTGTGACAACAAAAGCCACATGAAAAACTAAATAAAATCGATTCTTTCTATCCCCCCCCCTCTTTAAAAACAAACAAACAAACAAAAAAACACAACTAGCCATGGATGTAGCTCAGTGGTAGAAACCTCTGGTGTCACTCTCCAGGACCACAGAAAACAATAAAAAGCACACCAGTGTTTGGATATAATTCTTTTTGTCATTAACAGGAGCATATATTCAGGGTACTGTTTTCTAGAGTTACTTAGTTAATATGTTCCTTTTTTTTTTTTTTTTAAAGAAGGACGGTGAGAGAGAGAGAATCAATTTAAAAAAAAAAAATTTAGTTTTTCACATGGCATTTGTTGCTCTGACACTTAGTTGTGTGCTTGGGTTTGAACCGGTGTACTTGTGCATGCCGGGCAAGCGCTGTTGAACCACCGCTCTAGCCCCAGTTATTTACTTCTTTACTACCCATTCACACTTTTCAGTGTTATGCTATTCATTCTGCCGTAGGAAAAATGGAAAATACAGGTTAAAAAAATTTTGAGACAGGTGTTAGGGCATGCATTTGTACTTCTAGCAGGTCAGGAGTTTGAGGCCAGCAAATTAACAAGACTCTGTCTCAAAGTAAAAAATAAAAAGGGCCGGGAATTTAAAGTATGTTAGGGTTAAAACCCCAGTTATGCCCCCTTCCTAATTAATGTCTTCAGTAATCTATAAACTTTTAAGTTTATTTTATTTTATGTTAAGAGAGAGGGACAGTGAGAGAGAAAAAATAAATTTTATTTTGTTTTTCACATGGCTTTTGTTGCTCAGAGGCTTTGTTGTGTACGTGGTACTGAGGTTTGAACCCGTGTCCCTGTGCATGCAAAGCAAGCGCCGAAACTGCTGAGCTACTGTTCCAGTCCTTAAGTTTACTTTTAAAAATTAAAAGACTTTTTTTTTCCTCCTTTTAAGTTGACTGTATTTTTTGGAAATATTTTTGGTACAGCAAAATTGAGAGTAAAGTTCCAAGTTCTCATATCCTGCCTGCCATCACACATACACCATCAATATCCTGAACCAGTGTGTTACATTTGCTGCAATTGATGAAACATCAGTACATCATTATCAACCAAAGTCTATAAGTTTACATGAGAGTCAACCTTTGTGTTGCATATTCCACAAATGTACAGTGACATGTATCTACCATTATAGTATCATATAGAATATGTTCAGTCCCCTACAAGCTATCTATTCATGCTTCCCTCCCCAATCCCTGGCATCCACTCATCTTTTTGTTGTCACCATAGTTTTGCTTTTTCAATATGCATAGTTATTTGTGGCTTGATAGCTCATTTCTTTTTAGCCTTCCCTAATACTCCATTGTATGGATGTATCAGTTTATTTGCTGATCTACTGAAGAACATAAACATAACATTTTGGTCGTTTCCTGGTTTTGGCAATTATGAATAAAACTGCTATAAGCATCCATGTGCAGGTTTTAGCATTTTTTTTTTCTCCCCAGGGCTGAGGACCAATCTTGGGGTCTTGTGCGTGCTAGGCAAGCGCTCTGCCACTGAGCTAAATCCCCCAACCCCCCTCTTTTTTAATATAAATTTTCCAGTGGGTTGAGTAAATACCAAGGAGTTCACTTGTTGGATCATGTGGTCTGTTAGTAAGCTTCCCATTGGTGTGACAGAATACCTGAGAAAAATAACTAATAGGAGAAAAAATTCATTTTTGGCTCACAGTTTCAGTCCCTTGTTGGCTGGCTCCATTACTTTAGGCCTGTGGTAAGATACAGCAACATTGTAGAGAGGGCATTCCAGAGCTAGACACCTCATGGCAGTTGGAAATAGGGAAGGCAGAGGGGGGGAAGAGAGAGAGAGAGAAAGAGAAAGAGAAAGGAAGAAAAGATGGAGCCAGGGACAAAATATACTCTTCAAATGAGATGGTCCCAGTGACCCACCTCTTCCAACTAAGCCCCACCTTCTAAAGATTACCCCACCTCCCAGTAATACCACTAGCTGGGGACCAAGCCTTCAGTACTTGAGCCTTTGGAGATATTCCAGACCCAAGCTGTAACACATGGTAACAGTATATTTCCTTTTGGAAGAACTTGCCCCAGACTATTTTCCAAAGTAACAATATCATTCTCCATTCCTATCAGCTATGAATTCTGTTTGCTCTACATGCTCACCTTAGCCTTTCCTGTAGCTATGTAGAGGAATGGCTAAGGTGAGTATGTTATTGTTTTTGTTTTAATTTGTAATTCCTTAATGACATATGATATTGAACAGCTTTAGCATGTTTATTTGCCATCTTTATATCTTAGGTATGGTGTCTGTTCATATCTTTTTGCCTCTTTTTAAATTTTTATACTTTCTCTTGTTTTGTTTTGTTTTGTTTTTTCACATCTTTGTGGCTCTAGGGGTTATACCCAGAGCCTTATGCATGCACTGAGCTACATCCCCAGCCCTTTTTTTATTTTATTTGGAAACAGGATCTTACAAAGTTGCCATGGCTAGCCTTTGACTTGTGATTTTTCTGCTTCAACCTTCATAGTAGTTGGGATTATAAGTGTGCACCACCTTGTTCAGCTAAAAGAAATATTAAATTGTGAGACAAACATAACACAAAATTTACTGTTTTAGACTTTTTTTTTAAGAGAGAGGGACAGTGAGAGAGACAGAGAAAGAGAGAAACAACTCTATTTAGTTTTTCATATGGCCTTAGTTGCTCCAACACTCAGTTGTGTACGTGGTGCTGGGGTTTCGAACCCAGGTCCTCGTGCTTGCCAGGCAAGCGCCGAAACCGCTGAGCCACCACTCCAGCCCCAGACTTTTTTTTTTTTAATTTAGTTTTTCACATGGCTTTCGTTGCTCTGACACTTGGTTGTGTATGTGGATGCTGGGGTTTGAACCTGTATACTCATGCATGCCGTGCAAGCGCTGTAACCACTGAGCCACCGCACCAGCCCCTGTTTTTTGTTTTTTGTAACAGGGATTGAACCCAGGGGTCCTTAAGCATTGTGCCACATCCCCAGTGGTGTGTTTCCCCTGCCCCTTTTGAGTCAGGATCTCACTAAGTTGCCTAGAACCTTGGCCTCCAGAGCGTTGCACCATTGCACATGGCTTAAAACATTTTTAAATGTATATTCAGTGGCATTAATTAAATTCACATTGTTGGGCTGGAGCTGTGGCTCAGTGGTTATGGTGCTTGCCTGGCATGCGCGAGTACGTGAGTTCAAACCCCAGCACCACATACACAACGAAGTGGTAGAGCAACAAAGACCATGTGAAAAAACTAAATAAAGTAGATTCTCTCTCCCTCTCTCTCCTCTCTTCTCTCTCCTCTCTTCTCTCTCTCTCTCTCTCACTGACCCTATCTCTTTAAAAAAAACAAACAAACTTCGTGTTGTTGTGTAACCATCATCCATCTCTGGAAATTTTCATCTTCTCAGACTGAAACTCTGGACCCATTAAATCCTTCCCTTAGTCTCTGAGAGCCCCCATTCTGTAAATCTGATTAGTCCAGGTATCTCAAATAAATGGAATCATATAATATCCTTTTGTGACTGTGGTCTTTTTTAGCATAATGTCTTCAAGAATTATCCAGGTCATAGTATGTGTCTGAATTTCCTTCTTTTTTAAGGTTTAGTAATATTCCATTATATGGGTAGACCACATTTTGTTCATTTATTCATTGATGAACATTCAGATTGCTTCAATTATCTTTTGAGTAGTATGAGTAGAACTGCTATAAATATGGGTGTACAAATATATCTTCTGGTTCCTGCTTTCATTTCATTTGGGTATATTTCTAGGAGAATTGTTGGATCATATGGTAATTTTATGTTTAATTTTTTTTAGTAGTTATATGTTCTTTTTTTTATAGCTGTATAGTTCACCATGTAGCTAACCTTTCCTTTCTTAACCAGTGCTCTACTGATCAGCATTCAGGTATCTTCAGTCTTACTTAAGGGAATAAATCTTGGTAAGTTCATTCCTGTCAGGTCTTTCTGAAGGATAACTCCCCAGAAGTGGACTTCTTGCATTGATGTATACATATCTGTAATTCTGTTTTATCTTTTTTTTTTTTTTTTCCACTTCTAAAGATCAAATCTAAGGCTTTGGACATTTTAGGCAAGCACTTTACTACTGACCTATCTATCCCCAGCTGTTTTAACCATTGTTTAATTGAGTAGATTATTTTCTTTTTGTTGAGTTTTAAATATTCATTCTTTGGATGATAATCCTATATCAGGTAAGTTCTTTTGCAAATATTTTCTCCCAGTCTGTGACTTGTCTTATTATTCTTTTGATAATTATCTTGCCTACCCTGCCACCCCATGTTGGGAATCAACCCCGCCCCCAAGCCTTGTACATACTAGGCAAGTACCCTACCACTGTGCTGTACTCCTAGCTCAATTCTTTCTTCTTTTTTTTTTTTTTTCTTTTTTTAAAGAAGATAGAGGGACAGTGAGTAAGAGTGAAAGATTCAAATTTATTTAGTTTTTCAAATGGTTCTTTGTGTACGTGGTGCTGGGGTTTGAATCTGTGTACTTGCGCATGCTAGGCAAGTGCCGTAACCACCAGGCCATCACTCCAGCCCCCTCAATTCTTTCTTCTGTATTTTATTCCTTTGTGGTCGTTTGCTAGGTCATCAGTAAACCATAGATCATCTGTATTTTTTTTTTTTTTTAAAGAATGCTCCCTTTTAAGAGTGTTAGCTTTGTTTTTACTTTAGGTGTATCATCCTCTTTGAGTTAATTTTTGTAAAGGATATAAGGTCACCTTTTTAGTTTTGTTTTACCCTATCTGTGCTGGAGATGGAATGCAGGACTTTACACATGTTAGGCAGATGCTGTGCTGTGTCACTGATACATCTTTTTGCACGTGGCTGTTCATTTGTTCCAGCATCCTTTGTTGAAAAATCTGTTGTTATTCCATTGAATGACCTTTGCCCCCTCATTTGAGGTCATTGTGCTGTTTTTGTGTGAATCTTTCTGGGCTATGGATACTGTTCCTTTTCTCTATTTGTGTATTCTTTCACCAGTATCATGCTATTTTGTTTACTGTAGCTTAATAGGAATTTTTTTTTTTTTTGTATCAGGGTTTGAAGCCAGGGTTCCAACCACTGAATCATCCCCAGTCCTTTTTAGATTTTATTTTGAGACAGTCTCACTAAATTGCTTAGGGCATTGCTAAGTAGCTATGAACTTGCCTCAGCCTCTTGTTTGTGATGGTGGGAGTAAAGGCGTGCTCCACCTTGCCTGGCTTACTAGGAAGTCTTGAACTTGAGTAGTGTCTGTTTTTTTACTTTGTCTGCTCCTTCAATATTGTGTTAGCTATTCTGCGTGTTTTCCTTCGCCATTTAAACTTTAGAATCAGTTTGGTGATGTCCACAAAACAAGTTGCTAGAATTTTGATTGATATTGTTGTGAGTCTTTAAATCCAATTTAGAAGAACTAAAATCAGCAATGTTGAATCAGTCTTTTCATGAACTTGAATTTGTTCATATATTTATTAGTTCTTTGATTTCTTTCATCAAAATTTTGTAGTTTCATAGATCTTATGCATATTGTTAGATTTATAAACAAGTATTTCTTTGTTGCTAATATAGTACTATTTTGTTTTGTTTTTGTTTTTAATGAGAGGGACAGTGAGAGAGAGAGAGAAAATCAACTTTATTTAGTTTTTCATGTGACTTTCATTGCTCTGACATTTCGTTGTGTACATGGTGCTGGAGTTTGAACTCACATCCTTGTGAATGCCAGGCAAGCGCCATAACTCCTGAGCCACTGCTCCAGCCCCCTTGTTTTGTTTTTAAAATATGTATATTTTTTAAATAAAGATAATTAATTTTATTTATTTATTCATCTGATTTTAGTTCTTCTGACCCTTAGTTATATCTGTGGTGCTGGGGTTCAAACCCGGGTCCTTGCCATGCTTAGTCACTGCTCCAGCCCTGTTATTTTGTTTTTAACTTCAAATTTCCATTATTTTTTACTGGTATGTGGGAAAGTGTTTGACTTTTGCATGTTAATCTTGTGTCATAGCCCATTTTATACTGCTGTAGCAAAATATCTAATGTTGGCTACTTCAAAGAAAAGAACTTTATTTGGCTCACAATTTTGGTATTTGGAAAGTCCAAGAATGAAGCATAGCTCTGGTGTCTGGTGATAACTTTTCTGGCTGAGTCAAAACATGGCAGAGAAATGGGAAGGTAAACAGTTGTGTGTGGAAGGAGCCAAGTGGGAGGGGTATCTCACTTTATAATAAACTGCTTTCTCTATGGAATTAATTTACTGTTCTGAAATCCAGCACACTCCAAGAGACCACCTTTGATAAGGATGAAACTTCCCATGACTTAATTCTGCCCACTGGGCCCCACCTCTTAAAGATTAAATTACCTCAACACTGCAACAAAGGGGACCAAGCTTCCAGCAGATATTCCCTTTGGGGAAACAAACCATATCTAAACCATAGCATGTTGTATCTTAAAACCTTGCTGTAATCACTTATTAGCTCTAGGAGTCTTCCTCCCTCCCCATATTTGGATATTTCATCTAGATAGGTCATCTGCAAACAAAGACTGTTTATTTGTGATTCTGGTAATACAACCCAGGAGCCTCAGCCTTCTGAGTAGCTGGGATTATAGCCACAAAAGATCAGTTCCAGTCTTTCTTCCCAGTCTGTTGTTTTATTTCCATTTCTTGGGTTATGATGTTAGCTAGGAATTCCAGTATAATGTTTTGGTGGAAAAGCATTTAGTTTCTTACCATTAAGCATAATGTTAGCTATAATTTTTTTTTTTTTTTAAGAGAAAGGGATGGTGAGAGAAAGAATCAGTTTTACTTAGAGCAACGAAAGCCACATGAAAAACTCATGGCCCTGGGGTTCAAACACCTGTCCCCGTGCATACCAGGCAAGTACTGTAACTGCTGAGTCACCACTCCAGCCTTGCCTGCAAGTTTTTTATAGATGTTCTTTATCAAGTTGAGCTGGTTTCCACTATTCCTAGTTTGCTGAGAGTTTTTATCCTCAATGTATGTTGTTTTTGTCAGATGCTTTTGCTGTATCTAGGGATTCATTCATTCATGTGTTTTAATCTGTTGATGTGATTAGATCACACTAATTGTTTTTTTAATAAACCAACCTTGCATAGCTGGAATAAATCCCACTTGTGTATACCATATAATTCTTGAACTTTGTTGGATTTGATTTGCTAATATTTTGTTAGAGTTTTTCATCTGTGTTTGTGGGAACATACTGGTCAGGGTTTTCCTGTGTCTGGTTTTAGAATCAGTCTAATGCTTGTCTCAGACTGAGTTAGGACGTCAGGCAGTGTGGTATATGTCTATATTCTCAGTGACTTGAGAGGCTAAGATGGGAGGATCTCAAGGTCAAGGCCAGCCTCAGCAAGTTTTAGTGAGACCCTTTCTCAGGAAAAAAAAAAAAAAAGATTGAAGGTGTAGCTTAGTAGTAGCGTACCCCTGGGTTAAATCCCTAGTACCTCCAAAAAAAAAAAAGAAAGAAAGAAAAAGTAAAAGAAAGAAAAGTGAGAGAGAAAGAAGTATTAGGAAGTATATCTTCAAAATAACGAAAATGTAGAAAATTGGTATGATTTCTTCCTAAAGTGTTTGGTTGGTTTTTGCCATTGCTATCTGGGGATGTTGCTTTCTGTTTTGGAAGCTTATTAATATTGATCCAGTCTCTTTAATAGATAATTTCATTCGTATCATCTATTTCTTCTGTATATTTTATCAAATTGTGTCTTTCTAGGAGTTGGTACACTTCCTTTGGTTATCAAAGTGTGGTGGTGGAGTTTTTCTTCATAGTACTCTTCTTATCTTAATATTTTTGTAATCAGTGGTATGGTTCCTTTTTCATTTTGGTACCAAGGGTTGAATCCAAGGGTGCTTAACCACTGAGCCACATCCCCAACTGCCCCCAAACCCAATTTTTTAGCAGCATCTCGTTAAATTGCTGATACTGGCCACAAACCTTGTGGTCCCTCAGCTTTCTGAGTAGCTGGAATTACAGGCATGCCACGTTTGGCTAATATTTCTTTTTTTTCTTTTCTTTTCTTTCTTTTTTTTTTTTTTTAATTTTCATGCAGGGGCAGAGGAGGGAGGGAACACAAACAAGCTCAGCTGATATTTTCCTTCCTTCCTTCCTTTCTTTTAAGAGAGAGGGACAATGAGAGAGACAGAATCAATTTTATTTAGTTTGTCACATGGCTCTCGTTGCTCTGACACTTCATTGTGTACATGGTGCTGGGGTTCAAACCCACGTCCTCACGCAAGCGCTGTTAACTGCTATGCCACTGTTCCAGCCCCTTAGCTGATATTTCTTTCTTTTTTTTCCCCCAAAAAACAAACATCAAATTTAATTTTAAAAAAAGATAAATAAATAAATAAATAAAACACCATCAGAACTTGTCTGCAGGAACAATGGAGGAAACTCACTCTTGAAAAAGAGCTCAGCATCTTGATGATCATATTTATTGGAAGGATTAGATAAAAATAAAATGCAGTTAGCTTAGAAAGTTAAAAGTTATTTGAAAATCAACTCATTTTAGGGGTGGAAGAATCCTTGTGTTAGTTCTTAACACCAAAACTGATGCATTCTTTGCTTTTGAATGTCTTGTACATTTGCAGAGGCAACTATACAAAGTCTCCTATTTTCTACACAGCAGCAGCTCTCTGTTTCAGCCAACTCTCGGTGGAGGTGCAGTGAGCACAACACCATCTTCCCGCACAAAGAGCATTGGAATATTCCGTTTTGTTGATTTATAAATCACTTCATATGTTTCTTCATCAATTTCTGTAGTGGTCACAGTTTCTTCCACATCTCCCAATATCTTATTTATTTATTTATTTTTAATCTATTTTTATTAGTGCTTTATAGTTTTACATAATGTTGGGATTAGTTGTCACATATTCCTAGATGCACACAATTCAGCAATACAATTTGTTCAATATCCCCCCCAATATCATATTTTTTTTTTTTTTTTAAAGAGAGAGGGACAGTGAGAGAGACAGAGAAAGAGAGAAACAACTTTATTGAGTTTTTCACATGACCTTCATTGCTCCAACACTTAGTTGTGTACGTGGTGCTGGGTTTGAACCCGGGTCCTCGCGCTTGCCATGCAAGCACCGAAACCGCTGAGCCACCGCTCCAGCCCCCCAATATCATATTTAAATGTTGATCATAAGCATGCAGTCTGCCTTGAAGCTCCCAGTCGTTTCTCATCTTCATGTAAATTCGCTCATCCAGGCTGAGCCTGATGAGATCCAGAGGCTCCTCTAAGGTCTTGGTTGTTTGTTGCTGGTCCACATCATCTGCCTTGTTCAAATGCTGCGCCCTTTCCCCCCCTTAGCTGATATTTCTAAGTCATTGCTTTTTCCTTTTATTTTTAAAGTATGGTGTATATATGGAAAAGACATCAGATCAAATCTACGGGAATTAATCACAATTTAAATATACCTGTGTAACTATGTCCCAGGTCAAGAAACTTTTTTTTTCAAAATAGTAAATTTTATAATATGTAAATTTATCTCCAGTTGTTTTTAAATGCTGTCACCATGCTTAGTCTTACATTTATTGCAATATGTCCAAAATTCTATGTAAATGCTATGAAAGGACAGAAATTACTGAAAGCCACTATCATGTAAAATTCTAATCTCAAAACAATAATAGACTATTTGGCAAAATTTCCCATTATAACCAAATGCTGTACTGAATAACACTGGAAAAATAGATACATATTTGTGCTAGGAAAAAGATAAGAGTAATTTTGAAAATCTGTAAACATAGTTATAAATTATGAGAAAAATGCAGGTAGAAGTAAGCATCTTTCTGTGGAAGCACTGTAGATTCCTGTTTGTCTAGAGTCTGAATTTTTTTTTAATTAGATGAATATGGAGTTACAATTGAGGGGGAAACATTGTCAAACAATCAAGAACAAATATATATATACTTAGTTATCCAAGGCTAATGCCATGTCATGGATACCCAGCTTGGGTTCCCTATGTTGCTGTTTCCCCCAGAAGAACCCCTGAGTTAAATGGATATCTCCTGGCAATCAGAGATCTCCTGAGATGATTCCCCTATATTCCCACCCTCTAGTCTCCTAGGTGTTCTTCCTAAGTCCTCCCCACACCCTGTCCCCTACCCTACGCCACCTGGTTTCCTAGGCAGTCATCCCCCTGTTGTGTTAGAATCATATAATTTGAGGTTATTATTAGCTTAGCCATCTAACATACTGCTTCTCAATGTATTGTAGTTTCCACAGATGAGAGAAACCATGCACCCCTTGAGTCTCTGAGATTGGGATACTTCACTTAGCATAATTCTTTCCATCTCCATCCATTTGGCTGCAAAAGCCATAATATCATTTTCTCTGATGGCCGAGTAGTATTCTATTGTATATATGTACAAAGTTTTTGAATCCACTCGTCGAGTGAGGGGCATCTGGGTTTGTTCCATAATCTAGCTATAGTAAATTGAGCTGCCATAAACATTGATAATCAAAGCCACATCCCTATAATATGCTGATTCTAACTCTTTTGGGAAAATACCCAGAAGTGGGATAGCTGGGTCATAAGGTGTTTCCATCCCTAATTTTTTGAGGATTCTCCACACTGCTTTCCAGAGTGGCTGAACCAGTTTGCAGTCCCACCAGCAGTGTGACAGTGTTCCTCTTTTCCCACAGCCCCTCCAGCATCTGTTGTTGATCAAATTTTTCATTTTTGCCACTCTAACAGGAGTGAGGTGGAATCTCGTTGAAGTCTTATAGCTAGTGAAGTAGAACATTTTCTCATATATTTATGGGCTTTCTGGATTTCCTCTGGTGAGAACTTTCTTCTTAGATCTGCAGCCCATTTATTGATGGGATTATTTGTGATTTTGGTGTTTGGCTTTTTCAGTTCTTTGTATATTTTGGATGTTAGCCCTCTCTAAGGTATAGCAAGCAAAGGTTTTCTCCCATTCTGTAGGTTTTCTCTTGATGCTCTTGACTAGATCTTTAGCTGTGCAAAAAAAAACTTTTTAGTTTAATTGCATCCCTTTCATTTATTCTTCACTTTACTGCTTGAGTCATGGGAGTTTTGTTAAGGAAGGCACCGCCGACTCCTGTGTCCTGTAGTGTTGACCCTACTTCTTTTTCTAGTAAGTTTAAAGTTGTTGGTTTAATATCCAGATCTTTGACCATTTTGATTTAATTTTTGTGCAGAGCGAAAGATAAGAATCCAGCTTCAGTTGTCTACACATGGCTGTCCAGTTTGTCCAACACCATTTGTTAAACAGGCTCTCTTTTTTCCACACTATGCACTATATCAAATAGTTAAAGATATGGGGGTTTGTCTCAGGATCTTCTATTCTGTTTCACTGATCTTCGGTTCTGTTTCGATACCAATACCATGCTGTTTTTGCTACTACAGCTCTGTAATATAATTTCAGGTCAGGGATTGAGATACCCCCTACTTCTTCCTTCCTGTAGAGTAATGTTTTGACTAATCTGGGTCTCCTGTTATTCCATATAAGCTTGAGAATTGCTTTTTGTATATCTGTGAATAATGCCACTGGTATCTTGATGGGGATTGCGGTAAATCTATGTAGGGCTTTGAGTAGAATGGCCATCTTTATTATATTGATTCTGCCTAACCATGAGCATGGAATGTTTTTCCATCTACTCAGGTCTTCTGTAATTTCTTTTTTTAGTGTTTGATAGTTTTCTTTGTAGAAGTCCTTAATGTTCTTTGTAAGGTTAATGCCCAAGTATTTTATTTTTTTGGAGGAGATGGTGAATGGGAGAGATTTCCTGATTTCTTCTTCTGCGGATTTGTTGCTGGAGTAAAGGAAAACTAATGACTTACTGGTGTTGATCTTGTAGCCAGCCACTTTGCTGAAACCGCCTATAAGCTCTAGGAGTTTTCTGGCCGATGTTAGTGGGTCTTCTAGGTATAGAATCATGTCATCATTGAATACAGATAACTTCCTCTTTTCCTATACGAATTCCTTTGATTTCCTTGTCTTGCCTGATAGCTCTGGCAAGGGTTTCAAGGACTATATTGAA
>PVKS010042010.1:0-15684 GCA_004027875.1 Aplodontia rufa
TTTCAATCTGGAGTGTCCCTCAAAGTCCGTGCTTAGTCCCCAGGCCATGGCACTATTGGGAGGTTGTGGAACATTGGAGAGGTGTGGCTTAGTTAGGTAAGTTAGGTTATTGCAGGTGTGCCCTTGAAGCTGATTTTGGGACCACTCTTCCTCTTCTTTTGCTTCCCAGCTGCTTCCTCTACCACAGGATCCTGCCATGACATACTGCCTGCCATAGGCCCAAAGCCACAATGCCTGGCAGCCATGGAATCAAACCTCTGCAAACATAGGATAAACTCTCTATCATATTGGGCTGGCACTGACTTCCTCAGCAAGACCCCTAAAGCTCAAGAAATAAAACCAAGAATTAATGAATGGGATGCCATCAAATCCAAAAGCTTCTGCACAGCAGAGGAAGCCAGAGAGTGAAGACAAAGCCTCTGAAGGGGAAATAACCTTCGCCAGCTACTTTTCTGACAGGGGGATTAATATCCAGAATATATAAAGAACTCCAAAACCTCATGCCACCCCCCTGCAAATAACCCAATCAATAAATCAGCAAAAGAACTAAAGAGAAATTTGTCAAAAGAAAATGTCACAAATGGCCAATAAATATACATATAAAAAAATTCAACATCTCCAGTAATCAGGGAAATACAAATCAAAACTACACTAAAATTTTAACTCTCACCAGTCAGAATGGCAGTTTTCAAGAAAACAATAATAAATGCTGAAGAGCACTTGGGGGAAAAGGTGCACTCATACTGCAAATTAGTAGAACCACTCTGGAAAGCAGTGTGGAGATTCCTCAAAAATCTAGGAATGAAACCACCAGTAAGCCTCAAATATCCCGCTCTTCATTGTCTATCTAAAGGAACTAAAATCAACGTACTATAGGGACACAGCTACTACATTGTTTGTAGCAGCACAACAGCGAAATTATGGAATTAACACTGATGCCTGTCAATAGATATAAAGGGATTAAGAAATTGTGAAGCATACACACAATTAAATTCTACTCAGCCATGAAGAATGAAATAATGGATTTGCCAGTAAATGGATGGAAATGGAGAAAATACTAGTAAGTGAAATATGGGGATAATTCTAGTTTAAGAACAAATGCATTTCATATTGTTACTTTATATGTATCTATGATTGTACAATAACTCAAGCCCTTAATAAAATTTAAAAAAAGAAAGAAAGAAGCCAGACTCAGAAAAATCAAGGTTGAATATTTTCTCTCATATGTGGAAGCTAAACCAAAATAAAGGAAAGATGGTGGAGGGGGAGGGGTGGATATAATAAATATGTAGAGAAGATCCTGGAGAACAAGTAGGAGAATTTTAGGGAAGAGAGAAGGAAAGGAAAAGAAATATGGGATGAGTCTAACAGAATCGTGTTCTACACATATATAAATGTACCAAAGGGAATATACCCTTTATATAAATGTAGACGGTACCAATCAAAAATAAACAAATAAAGGAGTGAACAGAAGATCAGTGGAATAGAAGAGAGAGAAGATGGGGAGGGGGAAGAAAGAAAAGGGAGGAGTAGATATTGAAATAAAATTCCTTATATGTATGATTTTATCAAAAGGAACCCAAATACTATGAATAATTATAATGCTCTTTTAAAAAAGGCAAATTACAAACAGTTACAACCAGTTACTGGTTTTGTACTTTAACACTTTTTGTACTGATGAGTACTTTACTTCTAACAAAATGAAAAGACGAGAAAAAATAGCTTATCCAGTGCTATATAAGGATAAATGATGTTTCCACCTCCTTTCACATTCTGTAATTAAAATAATATTTGAGAGTAGACATTTAGGCAAATTCAATAGTAAAAGGCTATTCATTAAAAAGGAAATATTAACAACAACAGACACCTTTCTATTACAAATTAGTCCTTTAAAATGGATACAACTGTTCATTTCTGCTTTGGTTTTAACTCTCAGCTTGAATACATGTCCATGATAATATATAATTCATATTGTTCAATTCTTTAGAACATGAATCTAGGCTTTAGTGTCTTTCTAATCCTGATGAACGGAATTTGGGATTAACATCTATGAGAACTTATGCTGTACTGCCTAAAATTATGTTGGGTGTAGCCAGATTTTCTTTTCTTTTCCTTTTTTAAGAAAGAGAGAGGGGTAGAATGAGACAGAGAGAGAGAGAGAGAATCAATCTTATGTTTTTTCATCTGGCTTTTGTTATTCTAACACTTAGTTGTGAATGTGGTGCTGGAGTTCAAACCTGGATCCTTGTACATGCCAGGCAAGCACTCCAACCACTGAGCTACCACTCCAACCCAAGTTTTCTTGATTTACACCATCAAGCTCGTGGTAAGTTGTTACAGCATCCTCAGAGAAACAAATATAGCTTGATAAGTCATATTTCCTCTTTTCCTTCTTCCGTAGTTGTATGTCTTTCCCACAAATACAAACAAAGTAAAAAAAAAAACTAAAAATAATATATATCTGCCCTAAATGCAGTGTATCATATTGAATTGGATCCTGAGGCATAAAAGAGGCATTACCAGAAAAAAAATTTAAAAAGTCCAAATATAGTCTATATGTAACAGCAGTGTACCAATGTTAATTTTTTACTTTTGGTAAATGCAGCATAGTTGTATAAGATACTTTACGTTAGGAGAAACTGGGTAAAGTATACACAGACAATCCTTATACTATTTTGCAACTTCCAAACTCTCTAAAAATATTTTTAAAATTACTTTGGCATGCCTAGAACCAGGATGGAAACTCACCTAATTCCATGCCAATCAGATGGAAGTTATTTTTATTTCTACCAATCATTTTTATCTTGATAAAAATTTTAAGGCAGTTCATGATTTAGGAGATACAAGCATTTCCAAAAATGTGCAATCATGAATATCCAAAGACTTAAAATACCACCAACCAAGTGCTCCACAGTGGCCCATAAAATGGCACCTGGAACAATTCCACATCTTGCTAGAACATTTTTAATCAGATGCCAACTTACCCATTTTGATTTAGCAACCAGTTTATTTCAAATTGTAAAGCCTTGGTAGAAATGTAGAAAATCATAATAATTATTAATATTGCAACTTCAAGAATACCTAACATTTAGCTGGGCACAGTGGCACATGCCTGTAATCCCTGCAATTTGGGAGGCTGAATCAGGAGGATCACAAGTTCAAAGCCAGCCTCAGCAATTTCACCAGGCTCTGAACAGCTTAACAAGACCCTGTCTTGAAATAAAAAATAAAAACAGCTAAGATAAGAACTAGTGGTTGAGCACCTCTAGTCTCAATTCCTGGTACAAAAAACACCTAACATTTTTTGAGAATTTCTTATATACCTTAATTTACATTAATGGAGTACCATATCTAACCCTCCCAAACCAATTATCACAGTTCTATCCCCCTTAGAAACTGAGTCTGAGAGTGGTTTCATTAAGTTCTCCCCATTGTATGTTTAATAAATTATGGAGCCTGGATGGGAACGCATAATTTTCTAATCCATCAAAACCTAATGATTTACAGTGTAGAATAACAGTGGAATAGAGGGATCCAATTATTTTGTCATAACCACAGGGAGAATTCTTTTCCTTTTACAGGTTACATAGCATGCTCAAAGTGTACACACTTTGGCCAAAATGATCTTAATTTTGCAACATGAAAATATGAGTTAACAGTCATATAAAAAAGTCCAAGCCCAGGGCAGTGGTGCAGACCTGTAATCCTAGTGGTTTAGAAGGCTGAGGCAAGAGGATCACAAGTTCAACACCAGCCTCAGAAATTAAGGGAGGCCCTGAGTAACTTAGCAAGACTGTTTCGAAATTTAAAATAAGGGCTAAAAGGGCTGGGGATGTGCCTCCGTGGTTAGGCGCCACTAGTTAATCCTGGGTGTCCCCCGCGCCCCCCAAAAATGCCCAAAGTACATTCATTTTACAAAATTAATCCAAGTGCACTACCCTTCTGGCCCTGTATTGGATTATTTGCCATTTGCTACTGTCCTTTATAAGGCCGATGTCAGCTAACTGCCACCTCTGGTTTCTGATTGGTTTCAGCCAATGGAAGGCACAAACAGAAGATGGAGATTGGATTACAGTTCTCTCTCCTCCCTATCTGGCCGCTTTGAGCAGCCTGTACAAATCTTTGGCCCTGCTCTTATATTAATAGCTCTTCATTGACCAGAGCTTTTACCAAATTTTGGCAACAAATTCTTCCTCTTCCAATACCTCTTAAAATATTTTCTTCATCAAACTGTCTTTTATTTATTGTGCTGTCTACTTCATTATAAAACCCTGACTACTGACATGTCTAATATATTTATAGGTAATAGCTACTTATATTTTCCCCCAGGAGTAAGCATTCTATATTTTAAAATTGTACTGGAAAGCTAAGATTTTTCTAATTTTCCTTTACCCCTGACTAAACGCACGTGGGTGCACAAACACACGCACACACATTCACTACACACACACACACACACACACACCACTAGAAGCCAGGGAAATTATTTAAATGAAGTTACCTTTCCAAAAGGAATTGTATTACTAATGAAGTTAAGCCCCAAATTCAAATAATTTCCTTTTCTTTCAATTTACCTGGAAATTTTCCTCAGATTTAAATTTAATTTCACCTCAATTTAATTTCCTTCTCTTGGAATATCAAATTGTTTTTTTCAAATAATATTCATCTTCAGTAGTTTCACTTAACCCTGCAAAAATTACAATCATATTTGGCAATTGATATGTACTTGACTTTCCTGATCTCCTCAAAAACCTTTCATAAAAATGTAGGGAGTGCTTATCATTTTCAATTTCCTAGATTCCCAAAAAGATTTGATTATGTCAAAAACTGTAGAATTCAAGACATGTTTGGGAAAATGCGTTGTCAAATCAGGATAAACCAGATAAATGTGGTTCTCCTAGATAAATCTAACACTATGCTCGATTTGTAAAGTTATACCTATGTGAATTTCTATTACACTTGAGAAAATCAAAACAGTCCTCATATTCTTCTTTAGTTTTTTCTAAAATAAAAAGTTTTACAGAACCCTGATCAAACCAAGAAAAAAAAGAATTCTATAACTCACAAGACATGTTATTTTTTAACCTACTAAAGAGTTTCACTTAAGAATAGCTTCTTTTTACAAGTTAATATTTCCAAATAGGATGATTCAAAAGATTATTAGTCATCAAGTTAATATTTTTCCAAATATTGAAGTCAAAGTACTCTAATGTCTAACTAATAACACAAAGCCCTCAGATTATTAAACTATTTAAAATGCAAGCATCTATGTAAAGAAAATGTAAAGAAAAATTACATTTTCCCCAGACATGCCTAATATAACTGGATGATTCATAATTTGACAAAACTTATTATAACTTTTTTCAAATGTCTTAAGAGAAAAGAGAAAAGCTAAATACCCCTGAGAAAACACTTGTTCTTTATACTACATTAAAATTGAGTGAAATCATAAATTGAAAAAATATAGAAAATTTACATACCTTCTTTTCCAGCAAATACCAAATGTTTGAAGACTCAGTATAAATGCTAAGAGAATGATAAAAGTACTAGGGAAAGTTTGTGAGCTCTTTTATAATAATTGAATGAACATACTGATACTGCCAACATGGCTTAATTTGTGATATTTTCCAGATATACTTTCAAGGAAAAAAAACCACAGGAACGATTTGTGTTTCACTTGAGGTACTGCACACATGACACCCCATGTAAAATTCATTGACTAAAGCATTTCTATCCAAGTATTACAGGGGGCAGTTTAAATCCAGGAATACATAAAATTTGTAAACATGTAACTAATGTGAATGATTTTATACAAACAAGATGTTTCAAATAAAGCAGACTCTTTATACTATTTTATAATAATATAAATAAAAAAGATCGTGCATGTCTTTATATTACAGAGATACACTGACAATAAATAACATGGCAGAATAATGAAAGATAATGTTAAAACTAAAAGGTGCCTTTGATGTATGATTTTTATGAAAGAGAAAGAATTATAAATGTGCTAATTTTTCTAGACTGCAAGTAGCTGTTATGCTATCCAGCAGATAAATTTAATACAACAAATATGCTTCCATGTGACATAAGCAATTTAGCAACTAGTTAAAAAATTTAAAAATTGAGTTCCACTTCTGTCAAGAATGGAGAAAAAGCTTACCAAAAAAAATCCCCTTACATAAAACATGAAATGTGCGCCCAATGCAAAATCAGCAATCTGGAGGTATTGTTCTGGGAAAGGAGCAGTGAATAAATCGAATTCCCACCTTCTTGGCTTTCTGCTTAAGGCAAACTACTGTAGGCACAACAGTGTGTTGATAAACGTGCCAGTGGAAAACTGCAGTCAGAGGAATCATGGCTGAAAAGGAGAACGGAGGAATCAAAGGAAAGAAAGAGAGGGAATTCCAAAATTCCATGTACCCACATTTCTGTTTGTTTATAGAGACACTCACATAAGAAACAGATTCAAAAATAGCTCAGCTAATGAGGAAAAGGCTCAACTTGGAATGAAACTGCTGTCTAAAATGTGGAGTTTGCTGTTCAACCTGAATGAGAGATTGTCTGGTAAGCAAAACAAATAACACTCATTTATGATATATCATTAAGTAGTAGCGTAATGACTTTTAACTTGTGGCAGACATGATGTGAAACACTTATTTGAATGCTTAAGGCCTTTTTATTTATCTGTGTCCAAGTACCTATAAGGCCAGAAATGTAGGAAGCAGCCAGGGAGAGTAAAATGCCTGAGTCTAAAGGAGACAGACTGCTTTCCATGGAGATAAATCTGAGAGCAGAAGAGATAAGCAAAGAACATTGTCTTCTGATAGTCTTTTTTTCATTTTCCTCTGTTGATTTACAAAGGCGTTCTGCTTTACAGTTTAAATTTTGTAAGACCTCTTCAGCTACCAAGCACGAAACTCAAGGGAGTCTGCACCTTCTTCCTAAGGATATTTTGTTTTTAAATATAATGCGCCTATGAGTTTCATTGCTCTTCAGATTTTTTTCAGAAAGCCTTAGGTTGCTGGATTGTCTCATTTTCCAAGAATTTCAGATATGTTGTTTTGATGTCATTTAGAATGTTTAAGGAATTTCTTCCCCTGGTGGGAAAATTCCAAAAACTTGTTCACTCAAAGAACCGAGTACACTAAATATTGGAGCTATAGTTTGGATCTGAAACGTCCCTTAAAGACCATGTGTTAAACGCTTGATCCGTAAGCCATGGCACCATTGAAAGGTGGTGGAACCTTTAAGAGGTGTGGCTTAGTTAGAGGAAGTTAGATTATTGAGGGGCGTATCTTTGAAGCTGACATTGAGACCCTGCCCCTTCTCTCTCATTTTGCTTTCCAGCTTCTGTGAGATATGCAGTGCTCCTCCACCACGTGCTCCAGCCATGATGCTCTTTGCCACAGGCCCAAAGCAACAAAGCCAGGCAAACGTGGAATGAAACTTCTGAAATTGTAAGCTAAAATAAACCTTTCCTCTTCCTAAGTTTATTTTCTCAGGTATTTGTCACAGCAACGGAAAGCTGGGAAATACAAATGTTATCAGAAGGTAAAGAGAAGTGCCTTCCACTACCTGCATTTCAGTTCTGGTGTCTATACGGATTTCATGTCAGTTACCACCAAACTATAAATAAAACAACATGGAAATTTCCACAGGAGTATAATATTCAGCACTAGTTTAAGTTTTCTAACATAATAGGAAGTGGGACAAGGGCAGAAATATATATGATTTTTATGGTTAAAATTCTAGAACACAATGGGAAAAAAATGAGATCTAAAGTTGGTCAGTGTTTGCTGGAAACCAAAATCCACTATTTACTAATTGAAAGTTCTGCAATCTCTATCTCACTAAAACTCCAGTTTGATTTGTCATCTATAAAATAAGAATTTAAAAACATTTCCTTGAAGAATTGTTTAGAGAATCCACTATGCAAATTACCGAAACAACATTTTTATTCAGCGGGCATAAGTACCACAGTCTGTTCTGTCATGTCATCTTCTTCATCATCACCATCAACTGTCATTAAAGTACACACCTTAACAAATAACCACATTTTTCTTTCTAGCTGAACTATTCTCTCCATTAAGGCAAGATTCCAAAGCAAAACAGTATTCTAGTCTTTTTCGCAGTCACTGGCAATATTTAATATTTGAGAAAGAATGAATCCATTTCAAAATATATGAGTTGTGAGTATATCATCTAGACTTTTCTGTCTCTAAAGTATTTAATGTTAAACTGTTATTGAATTTTTGTAGCTGTTGAAGATTTTAATTTTTCCTGCCTACCCTACTTGAAGCCTTAAATTAGATTAATGTAACACTCTTTTGAATAAATATGTCCTTGAAGTTCAAATGTTATGTCATAACTAACTTCTGTGAAATTAATATTTAAAGAGAAATCTCTAGACTGTTTTTGTTAAACTTATTAAGATTTGTTATCTTAATTGGAATTCATTTTTCCTTTAGTATCTCATCATTTAACACAAGTACTTAAATCCAAGGTATTCAAGTGTAAATAGTGACTCCCTTTGTCAATTCTCCACTGACACCCTTATTGGCCTTTTCTATTTCTTTCCACTAAATGCTATACAATTTAAACATGATGAATCTTCAAACACTTTAAAATATTTCATTAATCTCTCTTCAAAACAGTAAGTTATTTTTATAAAGTAGATTTTTCTCCTCAAAATTCATCACATTTCAAAATCATGTGTGAGATCCTATAAAGTTTAAAACATGTGTTAAATACTGGGTATACCTAGGTCATTAGGAACTAATGCTGGCCACTGGGGAACTAACTGCAGTGTGAGGTCAGGAAGCTAATACAGAATCACAACCAAATCCAAGACTATTGAATTTAAAGGAACGAGGAAGTACTGTGAGTTTTTCCACAGGCTTGGACACAAGGAGAGATGAAAGTGAGGTCCTCCAGAAGCAGAGTCTTAATTTCATTAGCTTCAGGAAAAAGAAAAGCAAATCACACAAGAAGGAAAAGGAATTAGCAGGTCAATGGGCCCAAAGTCACTGAAAAAAATTTGGAGGAGAGACAGGGCTATGATATGATCTGGCAGACTTTGAACTTTATCTTAAAGATGATATAAAGTTGGCAATAAGCAATATACACTGTGAGGATCTTCACACTGGAGAGAGATGAATTTAAAAATAGTGATTAGGCCTAAATTGGAGAGAAACAGTAGGAAAGAACACTTACAAAATAGTTATGGTCAGAACATCCAGTAAGAGTGAGACTGGTTGCAGAACACTATTGAAGTCCGTACTAACACATATGTGTGTGTTATATATACCCATCCACGCATGCTCTGATTATGTAACTCTATATAACCAATTGATTCTCATTTTTGAAGCATGTGCTGTTGTATCTAAAATATCATTGCTTAATCAGAGGTAATGGTTTACACTTGCATTTTCTTCTAAGAGTCCTCTGATTTCTGTTCTTTCATTGAGGTCTTTAATTCATTTTGAATAATTTGGGTAGACACTGTGTCTCAGTTTCCAGCACCATCAAGGATAAAGCAACACATTCAGGGAGGGAGCAGGTAAAGTAAAACCCGTCCACCCTTTTCCCCACTTAAATTTCCTCAGACATTGGTATGAGATATGGTAATGAGATGAGGAGATTTAAATTAAATAAGACATTATAATTTTGACCTAGATTTTTTTATTTTAAATCCAATAGTGATTAGAGAACTAAGAAATATACCCAGGTTTGATTTTCAGAAAATATAAAATAATAACTATGCAAATACAGAATGTATTTTAATGCCACTTACTAATTAATGAAGAAACCAGTAAGATGTAACTAATTTAAAGATTTTAGATGATGGATATTTAGATAAGGTTAAGATTTTGGGGTCTGTAAAAAATAATTTATGTCTAATGGGATCATTTATGTTTAAGATCATATGTTAAGATTATATGTTTCACTAGAGATAAATTATACATTGTTCTTGTACAAAATTCTGCAAGTTCACAAGTGACTCCACTACGTCTGGAAACTTTAATGAATTATAATCAGTGAAATAAATTGTCATACTCCTAGATAATCTCTGAGTGACCTTTGCCTCTATACCACATTGGCAGAATATGGTTTCCTCCTTCAGTCTTATTTTCAAGTTTTGGATAGTCTTCTGGCAATGTTTCTAAGTTAGCTCCTATTAGAAAGCAATGATAAGGAGGAAGAATTCAGTTATTATCTTACTGAGTTCAAGTGTGATCAGAAACTATAAGGTTATGAACTGAGAACAAAATAAATCAGAGTTGAAGGTTGCATTTCCTGAAATATGACAAACATCCTTTTCTCTAAAATAAATACCTGTGTTATGTGAGATGGTATTTCCATATTGTTAACTCCCAAGGATGGCTTTGTTCTGGGTTTTGGCAGACTCAATCAAGACAGCTACCAGGAATCACTCAAACACCTCAGAGCAACATCCTATCTTACCTCACAAAGGATACCCTTGAGTAGTGCACCAAAGAAATGTTGAAGTTCCTTGAACCATAGGAAACTCGTTCTCTGTGCCACCCCATTCATTCCCTCTTCTACTGTTCAAGTAGATTGAGGGCATACCTGACTAGCTGTCTTTAGCCAAGGGGGAATCAGTCTCTCCTTTCATAGGCTCCCCAACCTTAAAAAGTGATTCTCTTAGAATTCCCTTCTTTGAGTTTGTATGGTATATAGAATGCCTGTCCGGCCTCCCAAAAAAAGTCTGCATCCTAATCCTAAGAACCTATAATTATATTATGTCTGTTAGCAAAGGGGATTAAGATTCAGATGCAATTAAGATTGCTAGTCAACTGACCTTAAAATAAGGATGTTGTCCAGGGTACCTGAGCATGCAGAAGAGTCTGAGTCAGATTGCTGTGATGTGAAATCTCAACCACCATCATGAACTTCGAAGATAGGGGAAGAGGATCTTGAAGGTGAGGGTTATAGAAAACTAACACAGTTCGTGCGCATGTGAAGGACCATCCTTTCATTCTCCATTTCTTTCCCTACAGTCTGAGGATCAAAAGAGTCTCATATTCCTTTTCTTCTTGTATAGACTTGGCAGTGACAGAAAGAGGAACTAATGCCTGGAGGGTTCTTCCTGCCTCAAAGTTTGGTAAAGATAAGTCCAGCTTCATAGACTGGTTTCTCTTGAATGTGGCACTTGTTTAAGCTTTGGGAATTTAGCAGCAAAGTCAGTATAATAAGAAAATATCTTTGTAATTGCACTGAATGTGAAAGGGAGAAGGATTTTTGTCTGAATCCACTGTTGCTAATAACCTTTGACTGTCAGAGTTCACCTTGGTACTTATATTAACCAATAAACTTTGTTTCAAACCTACCTAATCAATATTGCTGGGATTGAAGCCCAAAGTGTGTTTTCTATGTCTTCCTACACACATTAAATTTGACATACCCTGTCATAAATTAATATTTTTTTTTTACTTTTCTTCTTACTATTATAGAAGCTTGGGAATCTGAAAGAAAAACAACACTTGTATTTTTAGAACTAGACAGTATGTACTGCCTCACTCTGCAGATTAAGGGCCCGAGATCCAGAAGGAAGAAGGGATTTGACTTAAGTCATAGCACCTTGACTTACAAATCAAGTAAGAGCTAGACAAAGGATTTTTTGCCTTCCACTGCCATACTCTTTACTATCATTCAAAGTCATCTCTCCTAAAATCAAATGAGAATAATGACTTTTGGAAGCAAACGCATTTATTGTGGGTTTCTTTCATCCACACAGTAGCTCCTTTTTTTATTGTTAATTGTTGGTATTTCAATAAAGGGCTGAAAACCACTCTATTCCATTATAGTTCCATGCCAACTGCGCAATTTTTGGAAGTGCTCATTCCTCAAGACTCAACAGCAAAACACTTGCATGCACTCCCATTTCTCTATGGACCTGATACTTTCTTTATAGATTAATGGTGACATACTGAATGGTCCTCCACTTAGGACACTTAGTAATATTCAAATAATTTCAGATTTCTTCCTTGGGGAGCATTTTTATGTCAATATTTTTCTAATAAATTTACTGTGAAAAGAAGTTAAAGGGTTTGCTTTGATCCTGGAAGCCTGTCATTAAAACTCCTGCCAATTGGCAAAAACTTAAAAGGTTTGGGTCTCAGCACTGAGCCATAGGAAAATTAGTCAATTAGACTTAGACTTGGCTTGACTCTTTCCTAATGTTGAGTTTTCTTCTTTGAAAGATTCTAAGGGAAGATGAATAAATAAGATGTCAAGGAAAAGAAAATTCAGATTTGAAGAAAAAATGGGCAAAGGTATCATTATCTCTAGAAGAGCCATGAGGCCTGTCTTAGACTTGAAGCTCAACACACAGGCGCCAAGCCTGACTTCTCCAAAAAGATCAATGTCTTTGGCCCATAAATAAGAATAACCATCTAAAACCATCTCAACTCACTTCCTTCCTCTTTGATTTTTCTTTTTGCAAATATGACCAAATCTAAATCTTATTTCCAGTAACTTTAATATCCATTGAGAAAAACACCATTCTGTTATGCAACCCTGTGGTGCCAACCTCAGCACTCAAGGGTGCGTTTCAGTTGCCAGTGGTGCTTGTGACTCTGTGAACAGGATTGGTGATTTGCAGGAAATTTCTATTCTTGGTTTAGGATTCTTTATGTTTTTGCATCCCCACTCCTTGGAAGTTTGGATTAGTCTTCTTTTATGATTCTCTGTTGTACGAACTAGAAATCTTTCTCAGTTGTATAAAATTAACACGAAAAATGAGTGAGCAGTAAGCAGGAATCATTCATTCATTTTCAGTTTAACTTCTCCCTAATCTTTAGAGATGAAATTTAATGAATTTTAATATATTCTTAGCAAAAATTTGAAAAGTATGTGTCTCAGCAAGAAAAACATATATTTCAGTGAAGTGTCATATGCTATGATAATATGATTTGCTATAAGTGTGAGTCTATTTTTTCTATTTTACTCAAACTTGGCTATTATAACAAGTTCTCAGAATAAAGTTAAGGAGACATATTTGAAATGAAATGCGCCCCCAAAGTACTTTGTCTGCACATTCCTTTTCTTCATCCACTGTATTTCATCAGTGACCCAAGCATCTTGTCTCATCCTTTTAAAATGTCTCAAATTCCAAAAACTCTCAAAATTTTCTCCTAGGTTTTGTTAGACAGCTACACACTAAAATTTTATGCCTGAATTGCTGCAGTCACATGTTAGTTTTCCTCCTTCATTTTAAATCTCTGACTTGATCTCCACACCACCGCCAGATGAGTCTATTTGACATGGAGGTGGACCCAGTGTCTCTACTATCAAACCACACCAGAATGCTTCAATATTTGATGAGTGTATATCAATAGATTTTTTCGATCCAATTCTACTGCTCTTCTCATGTCTTTCATGCGTGAATGACTGTTGTAGTCAGCTTGTTTGCTTCTGTGACTAAAAGATCCAACCATTTTAAGAGGAAAAGTTTATGTGGAGGACTCATGGTTTCAGAGTTCTAGTCCATAGAAGGCCGGTTCCATTCCTTAGAGTTCCAGATGAGGCTGAACATCAGGGTGGTAGAGTGTGGCAGAGAGAAGCAGCTCAAGGGATCACATCACCAAGCAGAGAGGAAGAGAGAGAGATTCTTCTCTTCAGATACAAAATGTATATTCCAAAGGCACACCCCTAACGGCCCACCTCCTCCAGCCACACCCTACCAGCTACACTTACCAGTTAATCCTTGTCAGGGTGTTAACTCGCTGATTGGGTTAAGGCTCTCCTAACCTGATCATTTTATGTCTTAACCTTTTTCATTGTCTCACATATTGAACTTTGGGGAATGGGAAATCTTTCATATAAACCACAAAAGCTTTGTGTTTTCTATTATGCTTTGGTTTGAGCACTTTGCTAAAACATCTAAAATGTTTTTACTGTCTGTGTCATTCATCATTAAGCCTGAAATTTCAGAAACTCCTTGAAACCTTCTTTGAACATTTCTTATCCATTTCTCTCTTCTCTAAAAATCTAACTTTTATTAAAATAAGAAAATTTTCACCATTTCCATCATTTTTTTTCGTGCATTGTTGTCTCATTTATAAATTTGTGAGGATCTAGTTAGCTAAGATTTTTGAGATTTTTAAGCACAAGAACTTATTTGGAAACCTCACACCCGCAGTAACTGGATTTCTCCTCCCATCTTCCACAACTAAAAATGCTAGAAAACATATTGGAAAAAAGTCTCAGGCATTGGCAGTAAATAGCATAGGATTGTAATCACTGAGCAAATGAAAATTAGGTGTGCCCTAAGGTGGTTCCAACCTACTGCAGCATACAGTTTACAGGCTACAGCGTGGGGACAGGGAAGGAGAACAGCCAGCCATTCTCCCTGGGCTGGGGAAACAGAAGAGAGAATTTGGCAAGACAAAGCAGCTAGAACCAATAGGACAGTGGCAGCCAGAAATGAGTTGCATAGGAAAGCCTTGGAGACCTTCAGACTGCTCACTTCACATCTTTATCCCATTTGGAAAGAAATTGCTCAAGTCCAGAAAAAGAGCCACAATAAGAACCAGCAGAACACAGCCTGGGAAAGGAATCCAAGATGTACTACAGACATGAATGTAGGAGATGAGACCGTAAAATTTCTAGCAGAAAAGGATGGGATCTAAGTGATCCTTAATGAAATAAGGATTTCTTAAAAAAAAAAATAGAATCTACAAACTTTTAGATAAAAAAGGTCAGGACTGGAGCAGTGGCTCAGAGGTTGCAGCACTTGCCTGGTATGCACGAGGACCCAGGTTCAAAACCCAGCACCACATACACAACCAAGTGTTGGAGAAACAAAGGCCAGATGAAAAATAAATAAAATTGATTCCCTCTCTCTCTCTCTCTTTCGCTCTTTCACTTCTCTTACTCTCTCCCTCATTGTTTAAAGAAAAGAAAAAAAGTTCAACCAATTGGTCTACATCAAATTTATAAACCTTTGTTCTTCAAAAGACTAATACAAAATGAAGAGGTAAAGAAGGGCAACAGAGAAACTGGAAAAAATAGATATGTTGGAGAATATATATTTGGTGAAAGGATTATATCTAAAACATATAAATGACACTTCAACCTAACAATAAGAAGGAAAGAAGGATTTTTTAATGGCAAATTGATTTGAAAAGACTCTTCACTAAGGAAGATACATGAAAGGAACATTAGCACACAGAATGATTCTCATGTAATTTTTTATTAAGGAAATGCTAAAACCACAATAACATAATACTACCCATGCACTACAATGACTAACATTAAAAAGGCACACCACACTAACCATATTAAGCAACTCTCACTCTCAGACATTGCAAAATACAACTTTGGAAAGCTGGTAGCTTCTTAAAGCTATAAGCATACACCTAAGCATAGTCTCGTCTTTCTGTGCCTAGGTTTTTACCAAAATATAAATAATAGTCTATGAGTTCCCCTTTAAAAAAAAGTCCTGAATGTTACATTAGTGGCATTTATACATTTCAAAAACTTGAAATGAGCAGGATGTGGTGGCCTACCCCTGTGATCTCAGTGGCTCAGGTGGCTGAGGCAGGAGGATCATAAATTTGAAGCCAGCCTCAGCAACTTAGCTAGGCACTAAGCAACTTAGTGAGACTCTCTCTGAAAAAAAGGGCTGGGGATGTGACTTGGCGGTTAAGTGCTTCTGTG
>PVKS010042011.1:0-15698 GCA_004027875.1 Aplodontia rufa
TCTCTAAAGATGTTTTGTCCAAATTAAGGCAGAAGCATGGTCTGTGTTTATATTATTGTCATAACTTTTTTTTTGAGAGATATTGTCATATCTTTTAAACTATTTGGCTTTTGTGCCCACTGCCTTGTTGGTGAAACCAGTTCAGCTGTTCTGTAGAAAGTCTTACTTTCTGAATTCGATGACTTTCCTATGGCGTTGTTTAGTTTGCTCTTTCTTCTGAATTTCTTAAAAGCTAGAGTTGCATACGAAGACTTGATCACGAGCAGATGAACATTTGGGGTGAAAATGTTTCGTAGGTGGTAGTGTGCTTATATCGCCTCACATCAGAAGGCGGGTACCGTCCAGGCTTCTCAACTATTAGTGATGCAGGGCTGATCAGGGTCAGGTGGAGGCTGCCTGAATTATGAGAGGTTTTTTCTTTTTTTTGCTTTTTTTCTTAAAGTTTAAGGTATGAGAATATCAGCATGCCTATGTGACAATGGAAATGACATTTGGGAAAGGGGTACTTAATGATGAAGAGGCAAAAGAGAAAATTTTATAAAATAATTTCCCTAAGTAGACAAGAATGTTTAGAATCTAGTGGGTCAGTGTTGGTCATTGCAAGTATTAGATGCATCCAGTTCATCCATCAGAAAGAGGGAGAGAGAAAGAGAGAGAGAGAGAGATTTGGAGAGATGTACGGATATAACTATAAGTAATGTGGGCTGTGGTGGGGGGCTTGAGCAAGCTCCATTCTGATACCTTATGTTTTTCTCCCTGAACAAGCAATAAGTTAATCAGGGGAGAGTGACAACAGAAGAAAAAAGTCAAATAGAACTCTAGGAGGGTGGCAGGTGAATATACTGGGCAGGTAACATGTGATTGCTGGGAAGGCTAAGGACCTCCTGATGGGGGTCAGTAACATGGAGTGAAATCAATGCACATTGTTGTGTAGTTTTTATCTAACCAAGTTCAATCTCATGGTTGCAGGTGTGGGGTAAGACAGAGTTGGAACTAACCAGTTGTTTTAATGATTGACCAAGAAATTTAAGCTGGGTAGGAAGGGAAGGGATAAACAGCAGGTTGTAGGATGAGCTGCAGAAGACTGTTGGAGTTGGGGGAATAGTTGGAATAATTATTAGAAAGTTGGAAAGACTGGAGTTGTGATTGGAGAAGGACGTCTGAAATTGAAATTGTGGAGTTTTTTTTTTTTTTAATAAAAAGATCAGAGCTATAACCCAAGAGTAAGTGAGTAAGTGATTGAAACTACAATCATGGGGATACATGAGATCAAAGAATTGTGAGACCAGAGGATTAGACTATTCTGTAGGTGGATATGATATTCATATGTCACTAAGAGTCACAGCAGAAATAGTGTTTGGGGAAATTACAGTGAGCCAGGAGCTAAAATATTCAAAGAATGAAGAGGAGCATCCTGGGTGTGGGAGTAGATGACAGCAAGGGTGGTAGGTGGTGTGGTCTGCACAGCATTGCTGTGAGATTACAAAATTAATGGATGCATGAAACATTCTTAGTACTGAGCCTGCTTGTAGGATGGGTTAGTGATTTTCATTCTGAGTCTACGTGACCAGAGAGCAGAGCTTAAATCACTGGATTCATTTTTGCAGAGAAGTTGATTTTCCTTCATTTTAAGGTCTAAGTGGCACAGCAGCTTGCACAGACTCCTCCTAGGGAGATATTAATGTCCTTATCATTCAGCGTATCCAGCAGACTAATTGAATGTGCATGCCATTGCTGTAGAGGGGATTCTAGCAGTGCGGTAGTGGCAAGGAGGGAGGTATGGTGTCAGAGCCAGCTGCATTCTTTCACTGAAACATGACTGACCATTTCCTGGTCACAGTCCATAGCCTGGCTAGATGCAGGGAAGCAGAGATGTCTCAAAGGTAAGAACTCTCCATATGTCTGGGACAGATGTGCAGTCAAATAAATGTCATATGGTTTGATGAGGACCAGAACGGGCATGGTGGTGTCACAGTGATCTCTGTGGGACCAAGGAATGCTTCAAAGTCACAGGGTACTTTAATTGGTGTTGGAGACTGAATGAAAAGCCCCATGTGAACAGGGCAGGAAAGGACATTCCACACAGTTGGAACTTTATAAGCACTACATGAAAGAGAGTAACGCAAGTGGCAATCCAAACGACCCTTCTCTGTCCTGTCTCAGTTTCTCTGTTTGTAACATGGGGATAACAACAGTATTCACAGAGTAGGGGATTCGGATCCTGAGAAATAAATGACATAGTGTGTACAATACTTGTTACAGGCACTGTTGCAATCTCTGGGTGTATGATCTTACTTGATTTTGTACATAATCCTATGAGGTAGGATCTGTTATTATTCCCAGTTTAAAGGCAAATTAACTGAGTTTTAAGGGGATGAATAACCCAAGGTCATGTAACTAATGGGAGAGAGTTTGGACTCCTCCCCCACATCAGTCTGATTCCAAAGCTTGTGCTGTTAACCCCTAAGCTATAGTCAGTGCTTAGCACACAGCTAGTAATAAGTGAATGGTAGCTATTGCTGTCATGAGGCTAGTTTGCCCTCCGGAGTTGAGGGTTCCTTCATCACTTCTGCAGCTGGTTAAAGATCGCTACTGCAACTACCCCATTGGCAGCAGTGACTATTTTTGGAAAGCCTTCATCGCCTGTGATATATCTAATTAGACATTTGCACCACATTCGCACCAGTTGTTTCCTTTTTTGAAATCAAGGGTGGAGAGTGATTTTTGTCTTCTGAGGGCATGTCTTTCCTAGCAGATGCAGTTGACATCACAGAGGAAGAGCTGGGGTTGGTGCATTCTTCTGACGTCTGTGGTAGATCTCAAACAAAGGTCTCATGTCCCAGCAGCTCATGCATTAGGGGATGGCAGTGAACCAGAGTCCACGTGCAGTAGCTATCATTCCAGAGGTCAGGGGACTGAAGGGGCTAAGAAAGAGCCTTTTCCATCACTAATGACTGAAATGAGCAGAGTTCTCTAAAGGCTTCATTCACAAATATTATTGAGTGTCTACTATCTGCCCCTACACTCAGTGTTTGGAGATATTCATTGGCCTTAACAGTGAAGAGGACTGACAAGGTTCCTACTTGTAGAGCTCACGTTTTTATTGAAAGGATACAGACAGCAATTACTAAATAATATGAAGGCACGGATAACAATAAATGCTGATGCCACAGAGGAAACCCATGCCTTGAAAAGAGGAATTACTATTCGAGATAGTTCTATCTTTCTTTCTTTTTTTTATTAGTTGAATATGGAGTTACAATTGAGGAGGTCAAGAGAGTTCTTGATTCTCCGAGGAGTCTGTCCCCAAACCAGAATTTTTCTGAATTGATTTGGAGAACCCTGAATTTTTTGACCAAGGACATGATTACACCTCTCACTTTTGCCCTGTCAGTCATACCCAGAACCTGACTACCTACTTGAGAAGCTGGGATCCTCCCAACCTGAAATATCCCTTGCCACCTTCAAAGGAAGATTTTCTCCTGGTTTGTGGGGTGAGCCCTGTTATGTGCATATGGTGTTCTCTTAATTTTCTTAATACTGCATCCCATAAGACAGTCTTCCAGGCTGGCCCAAAATGATTCATCATTAATACACAGGTTGAAGTATATTTTCCATATTTCCCCAAATAATTTACCTTAATTACTCAACTAGCATAGTGAGAATAATTAAAGAAGTCAAACTGATAAGAGTAGAATTAATCTCTCATTTTTTGTTTGTTCAGTAGTTTTAGGAACTCAACCGTGTGCACATTTTGTCTAGACACTTGGTTATGCATAACTTTTCTTTTTCATTTTTCTTTTTGGTACTAGAGATTGAAATCAGAGGCACTTAACCACATCTTCAACCCTTTTTATTTTTTTATTTTGAGAGAGGGTCTTGCTAAGTTGCATAGGGCCTTGCTAAGTTGCTGAGGCTCGCTTCGAACTTGTGATTCTCCTGCCTCAGCCTCTCGAACTGCTGGAATTTCAGGTGTGCATCACCAAGCCCAGCTGGATATGTATAACTTTTCATTGCAATAATGTACGAACATTTCTATTTTGTTTTTTTCATTTTAGTTTTTTAAGTATTCTTCCCTATTGCTACGTAAATTCACACATAACTGTGTATATTCTCCCAGATAGAGTCTCCCATAGTATAGCTATTGCTAGAAGTTTAGTTAACAAAATTTTACCATAAATTTGAAATTGAGAGCTTTATAGAACTCACATTCCTATCTCAATCCATTTTCAGTCCTCATTTCAACTGTGTGAGGTAGGGAATCATTTTACATGTGAGGAAACTGAAATACACAACCTTTTTCTTTTGAATTGTTTATTCAGTGTTATTTCCTAGAAGTATGGCAGCTTGGTCAATAGTCATGAGCTTTTATTTCTGTGGTTTGAATACTTCCTAGAAGGATTGAATTAACTTATAGTGCTCCTTCAAATGTAATTTAATTATAATCTGCCCTAACAATAAGCATTGTCGTTTTGAAGACTGCTGAAAAATGTAAATTCTATAAACTATTATCTTAATGATTTACTTGCTCCTTTTGAGTTTCTCTCATGATTAACAATAATGTCCTATGTGTGTTCATTATGTTTTTTATTTTGTGATTTTTTCTGTTCATGTTGATTACCTCTTTATTTTGGGAGGCTCTTACTGTATTAACCCTTTTTGTACTTTGACTCTTTTTTCCTTTTTAAATTATAGTGGTAGTTTTATTTTTTATTGTATGGAAGTTGCTAAAATTTTCTTATACATGAACTTATAAAATGTTTTCTTTGCTGTTTGTCTACATTGCATCCACAAAAGAATGAAGCTGACAAATAGAGTTGTATTTTTAGCTTTTTAAAATTATATTTTTATTCCAATGAATAATGCATTCTCATTTTAGAGACTTTAGAAATGCATAAAATTGCAAAGACGGAACTATCCTTTATCTGCCATCCTAAGTATACTTTTCTTAGTACTTCTTTATCTGATGTGTATCTATTTTTAATTGTATTTATTTCTGAATTTGGATAGTATTTACAGTTTTGAAAATAAAGAGTTCTTTGAACCTCTGTCTGTAATTCATTTTGAGGATGAGCCTAATTATTTTTTATCCCTAAGCAGAAGGTAATCAGGCTTTCCCTCAAGTTGGTGGTGGGAGTCACTTTATCCTTCCAGGACACTCCTGTCTGGCGTCAGTCCCTTTCTAGACTCTCATGCTGTTCAGGTACCCAGAGCATCGCACCTGCAAGAGGCTTTTCATTCTTTTCTGAACCCTCAAGACTTCCTGGGTTACACCATAGTCTGGGCCTGTGGAATTATCCATCCATCTTGTTAATATTTAACCCAGTTCTAATAGAAAACTGCTCTCTCCTCCTCTTAAATTTATCTTTACTTTTGCAGATGTTTTTTGATCATCCTGAGAAAAATGAGCCTTAGCCTCCAGACTTAATCAAGCAAGCCTCCTTCCCATGGAGAATAGTGCTAGTTCCTGAGGACCTGGAGGGCCTGCAACCCCAGGGGGATTAGCCAGAAGCAGGTAAGAAACACTTAAGAGGCATGGGCTAGCAGAAGGTATATTCCCAAGTAAAAAGTGGTGTGGCATAGTGTACCAACAGGGAGTCTCAGGGTCCCGATGTCTGACAATGTGGTTGATTTTTTTTTCTTGTCTAGTCCTCTAATCACTGATACAGTGTGGGGCAGGGTGGAGGTGGGTAGGTAGGTAGCTTGCCTATTTTTCTACAATCTATAAACATAAGATTTGAGTTATTCTATAATTAATTCACTCCACCTTTTTGATCACCTACTATGTGCCAAGCACTATGTTTGATACTAAGTATGTGCAGAATTTCTTATTCTAACTGAGGTTTTCTTTCTGCTGCTGCCTTGCCAGCTTGGTCTCTGTAGGTGATAATATAAGTTGTTATTGTATTCTTTTCCCAGAAGTTTCATGGTGGTTGTAAGGATTGATACAAGTCGCATCAGTACAATAGTACAATAATCCTTTCTGTCCTTTTCCTTTCTTCTTTTTTAAATTTTGTGCTGGGGATTGAACCCAAGCGTGCTCCGCTTCTGAGCTACATTCTCAGCCCTTTTTACTCTATTTTAAAACAGGGTCTCACAAGTTACCTGGAACTTGTGATCCTCCTGCCTCAGTCTCCCGAGTTGCAAAGATTACAGGCGTGTACCACCACACCCAGCTCAATAATCCTCTTTTTGGGTATCCACCCTGTTCCAGGCATTGTGCTGGATACTGTGGTTCAGAAATGCCAGGAGGAGGCATGAGAAGCATGCATTACAAAGCATGTTTGGAAGCAGCAAGGACAGTGCCCAGTGGCAGTGAACTCCACTGAAGGTCAAGGGCAGAGAATGCAGCAGAGTCAATGTCTGGAGGCTTAAGAACTCAGAGTGACAGGAAAATTCAAAGCCTGCGGTGTTTTTCAAAAGAATTTGTGGAGGAAAGTTTGCTACTCTTTTCCCTTAGTTGGGCTGTTTAGATGAAGCTTCTTTAGTCTCTGTCTTGTCAAATCATTTGAGTGATGAAAGAGGGTCCTCTGCTCAAAGTGCCTCTGCCCAAAAACTCTAGCCAGCTAGTGGACTTGGAGCCTCACTCAAAGGTGATATTGACGGACCATGGGAGCCTGATGTCAGGGTTCAGATGTGTGCTCTGAGGCCATGATCAGCACAGGCCATGAAGGCTGAGGCTGTCCAACTCTGTTTGGGCCAGGTTGTGTGTGGGAACTCTTCTCGCACAGGCCCCTCCCTGCCATTTCTTTTCACTCATATGTGTAAAAGTCAAGTTCCAAGTTCACCATTTCCAAATCACTCTCGCAACTTTGAAAATGACTTGCATTTCCAAAACCTCATTTTCTTCAGGTATAAATGGAGATCATAAAATCTATTAGGCTTATTTCACAGAGCTGTACTGGGTCTTACAAATCCTAACTAATGTATAAGGGCCCCTGAGTGGTACAATGGTGTTCACCAGAGCTGGCAGGTGCCCTGCTTATGATGAAGTTGGCTTTTTCTGTGATTGAAATGGAGTTGCCTCTCTCTACCCTGAGTTTTGAGTCCTGATGGTCAACACTGACTTTTCACTGTTCCCAAACACAGATCCCTGTCCTTTACTGGAAAGATCATGAAACTTTAGAGTCCAACAAATCTGGTCTGGAATCCTGGTTCTAGTACTGATGAGCCTGAGTAAACCTTAGAGAAGCCCCAAAACCCTGCTAAGGTTCCGTTTCTTTATTTTGTAAAATGGAGTTATGAATATTTATCCCATAGTGTTATGGTAAAGATTTAATGAGATGTTGCAGGTAAAGTGTCTACCATGTAGTTGGGACTCATTAAATATTACTTCTCTAGTTGCCTTTTTTTTCTTTTTTTGAGTTGTCAAATGGTCATGTGATTATTCATGTTGCATGTCCAAGGCAATTTAATTCCTTAATTTCTAATGATGTGATAAGCCTTCCACCTCTCACTTTTTGATCTCATGTCTGAATTATTCCTCCTCTGTGTCACTTGCAAAATTTCAATCACCCAAGCTAGGAAGCCATCATCCTGATAGCCACTGGTTCTTAAGGTCTAGAACAGCAGGAAATAGTGCTTTGGTTGGTACTGTTGGTGGATTCCAAGAATGAGCTGGATGTCACCTAATTAGAGTCTTGGATGAACAGTCTGCCTCTCAGGATGCTGAGCCTTGGCCAGTGTGTTCACTCTGCCATCTCTCACGTGGCTCCCTTACTGAGGGGCTGCTCTCCCATCACTGCTCAGAATACCTCCCCTGCCTTTGTGGTTACCTACTTCCAAGCCTGTTAACACTTCCTCTTGTTCATTCCTCCCAAATTTGCATGAATGAGGCAGGCAAGAACACGTATTCTATAAAAACTTAAGTTTTGTGAATACCCAATCCAGCTTTCCTACTGTCTTATCCCTGATATTCTTAAAAGAAGCCTTCATGGAAGGGACTCTCGACTCTTAGTGGGTTAACGAAACCACCAGGGCAATTGCTTTGGCTATTAAAATAAATAAACCCAGTGACTGAGGAGAGAATTTGATGTTTTGCAAAAGATACACACAGTGTTTGAGTTCAAAGTGCTTCTATTTTCCATTCAGTTGCACAATAAATTCTGAAAAAACATAACAGATCTTTACCCATATATAAAGGAGACTATTCAGGTTCTGTTTGCTTAGTGAGGCCCACTTTCCAGAACTTTCAACACTATACCTGTGAAAGGTATAGTAGAAAGAGCTTGGCTTATGGAATCAAATGCACTTGAATTTGAACCTCAGTGCAACCATTTCCTTATCTCTGTGATCTTGGGCACTTCCTTTACCCTCTCAGAGCCTCAGGTTGTTGCTAATCCATAAAAATGGAGATTATAACACCTTCCTGGATAGTGATGGTAGACTCTGATATGCATGGTGTTCCTTTTAATTATGTGTCACAGTGATTCTGGTTATAGTGAAATTAAATAAAATAACATCTGCTGTGCTTAATGAATTTTTGTTTTCATTTCCTTAAGTGGTTGCATATCTGTTACCTGATCAAGGTTTCCTATCCTGTGTATGAAGTGAGTTAGCTGACTTCCTGTCTTAAGAGTGCTCCTCTTGCAGTACACTGCACAAAACCAAATGTTATTTTGTGAAACTAACCCTTGGTCTTATTCTCACGCAGGAGTCCAACATCACAGCCCACAGAGAAATGCATCACAAATCTATGGCATCATCCGTGGCAAGACGCCTTTCTCTGGCTATTTTAAAATAATGCTGTGAGCACTTAGGATTTTAGACTCTGGGTTCTGTGATGTGGACCAGTCATCCTGCACTTCTTTTTGTTCCATTTTTTTTTTCAAGCCTGCATGCATTCATCCAACAGAGAATACAAGATTCTGGGAACCAAATGATGCACAAGATGTGATTCCTGATCTCAAGAAATTAAGAGTGAAGCTTCTTGAGGGAGGTAGACAAGACAATCAGAGACCAGATTCAGGATGTAGAAAGCAAAGATGCAAGGGTTTAGACTCTGTTCAGGGCTCACAGTGGAAGAAGGGAGTGTCCCAAGGAATGCTGTGTACATTTAAAGCCCAAATGAAGGTTGAATTTTTCTGAGAGTTGCTTAAGGCTACGTAGTTGGTGTAAGGTAGAGCAGGACTTCTGTTCATGTCTTCTTACTCTAAATCCATTGCTTGGCCCATCAGCCCACTGCATATGACCTTTGGGTGTTCTTTACATAATTTTTCCCCCTTGTTCCACTTTTTTTTAGGTTTATTTTCCTGCTCAGAACAGAGTGGCTTCTGTGAACACATCTTTCATTATGATTCACACCAACCTGAAGAAAAAATTCAGCTACTGTGTTGTGGCCTTTCTCCTGTTTGCAGTCATCTGTGTGTGGAAGGAAAGGAAGAAAGGGAGTTACTATGATTCTCTTAAATTGCAAACCAAGGACTTCCAGGTGTTGAAGAGCCTGGAGAAACTGACCATGAGGTCTGGCTCCCAGTCTGTGTCCTCAGGCAGCACCCAGAACCCCCACAGGGGCAGCCAGCTCTTCAGCAGTCACAAGGACCCAGCCAAGGTCAAACCACAGGTCTCTTTCCAGGTGTGGAACAAAGACAGCTCCTCAAAAAACCTTATCCCCAGGCTGCAAAAGATCTGGAGGAATTATCTGAACATGAACAAGTACAAAGTGTCCTATAAGGGGCCGGGGCCAGGCGTCAAGTTCAGTGCAGATGCCCTGCGCTGCCACCTTCGGGACCATGTGAATGTGTCCATGGTGGAGGCCACAGATTTTCCCTTCAACACTTCCGACTGGGAGGGCTACCTGCCTAAGGAGAACTTCAGGACCAAGGCTGGGCCATGGCACAGGTGTGCTGTTGTCTCCTCAGCAGGATCTCTGAAGTCCTCCCAACTGGGCCAAGAAATAGGTATGTTACGATTGTTTTCTGAACAGCCCAGTGCTCCCAGGCAGGGCCTGGGCACATGGATGGTCCTGAGGACAAGGTCCCAAATATGGCTTGGTGGACCAATGGAGCCAGCCCAGATCAATGTTTTCAAGTCTCATTCTCAGAATCAGAAGGGCCATAGGGATACTTGAAAGGATGAGGATCTAGGCCCCCAGCATCTTTATCAATAAGAGTAGCTTTGGGGCTGGAGCGGTGACTCGGAAGTTACAGCGCTTGCTTGGCAGATTTGAACCCCAGCACCATATACAGGATGAAGTATCAGAGCAACCAAAGCCGCGTGAAAAACTAAATAAAAATTGATTCTCTCTTTCTCTCTCTCACTGCCTCTCTTTCTTAAACACACACACACACACACACACACACACACATACACACACACACACATACACAAAGTAGCACTATTTTTATCTATTTTAAATGCTAGTGTTCTGCACAGTATTTCATTTGTAAAGTTTTCTACTGCTACCAATCTGCAACCATCTGCAGTTGACTTTTGAAAATATATGAAGCATGAACCTCCACTTCATTTGTAGGTTCTTGAACTCTGTTATTTTCCCCAATAAATGAGGACCATTTCGGCTTCAACTACCTGGGTAGTTTTCAACTTTTCTCTAGGAAAAAAAAAATTAATTAGAGTAGGAATTCTTAACTTGGGGGCTAGGACCATCTCTGGGGATTCATAAATCCCTAAAATAGCATGTCCAAAATACCTGTGTAGTGTATAACATTTGTGCATGTGCCAAGTCTCTGTGCCTTTCTTCAGGGAGAGAGCCCATAGGTTGCAATTTATTTTCAGAGGGCTCCATGGTCCCCAAAAGGCTTAAGAGTTAAAGTAGTCAAAAGTATACAGTAATCAAAATACATCAGTTTGTATGTTGGATTTCAAATTTTTTTACAATTTGTAATATCCATAGGAAGTCTCCCCATATTGGTAAACCCATACAACAAAGCTCCTGATTTGCTTAAGACTCCTTAATTCTCTAATTTTGAGAGAAAATGTTTTCCATTACAGAGAAATGAATCAGGCTATAAAGAGAGCAAAGCACAAGAAGCCTTGCTCTTCTGTTAGCCTGGAGGTGTTAGAGCAGGTGAGGTCATATATCTCCTTTTTTATTTCCTTCCTCTGACTGCCAGGAAAAAATGGTCTGAATCCAAGCACAGACTCTCAAAGAAGAAATGTAGATGCATATTGGATCCTCTAGAGCAAAAAGAAGTGGTGAGATCACATTTTCTACCTTCCCAAATAGGCAGTGCTTATTTAATGACGGCTGCCAAGATGACCAGCCCCACCCCAACTTTCGTTTTTGCCATTTTGGTTTGTTTTGGATTTTGTTTTCTTGAAACTAAATGTGATTATTTTTGTTCGTCTATGATAGAATCAAGATTTCTTTCTGTATTTCCTATTTTTAATGCAAAATGGTTGTGTTCAGAATTGCCCAGGTTTTAGATGGTTCTTCCTCTCAAAGATTTTGTTGAAGTTTAAGTCAGAGCCTGATTTCTTTATGAATTGGAACTGCACCTTTATTTGTATGCATTCCTTAGTAGCTTAATTGAAATGATCTTTTTGTATATACTATTGTTTCAACTTCCGATAAGCACTGTTGATTTTGAGATTTAACAATTGCATGTGGAACTTTGCTTTTTCTGGCTTTTGTAGAGTATATCCTCTGGGATTTGATGGCGGTTGTTTGACTCAAAGACCCCCGTGCTAAGTAAAACAAATATTTTAAGGCATTCCTTCACTTATTCTTTTTTGTTCATCCACAAATTCATCAATAACATAAAATAGGAGCTTGGAATACAAAGGAGCAAGGGAAGGGGAAGACCCTTTGGCGAAGCCCATGTGTCCCAGGCACTATAGACTTCTCACTGCATCTGGAATTTGTTGAGCCTGTTCCCAACAGTTGAACATATCAGATGGTTTCTAATTGTTTAATCTTACAAATGATACTGCTAACAAATTTTGTACAGAAGACTGAAGAGACCATTACTACTCTCCAATGGGGACATAACCTCACGAATGGGGTTAGAGACCCAAATAAGAGAAGTTTTTTCTTTTTCTTTTTTTTTTTTAAAGAGAGAGAGAGAAGGACAGTGAAAGAGGTAGAGAAAGAGAGAAACAACTTTATTTAGTTTTTCATATGGCTTTTGTTGGTCCAACACTTAGTTGTGTACATGGTGCTGGGGTTTGAACCCGGGTCCTTGTGCTTGCCAGGCAAGTGCCAAAACCACTGAGCTCCAGCCCCCAAATAAGATAAGTTTGAAGGCTGTTTTTCTTTTCTTTTCTTTTGTTGTCCATTTCAAGATTATTTACTAGAGAAACTGTGTAACATACTGTGTCTCCAGCAGTTCCTTAAACCCACCAATGGTGGACTTAATAATTTTCAATTATTTTTGATAGTTTACTTATACATGCAAAAGATCTTAGATTTGTTGGAAATTTCACTTCGAACAATACATATTTTAGAAACACTATTACCAATAGGAGTGACACTCTTTCTGTACCTGCTGTGTGCCCAGCCTGCCTGCTCTTTAAACCTTCCCAGCAGTCCTGAGAGGAGGGAAAGAGCATTGTTCCCAATTTGCTGATGAGCCCACAGGGGAGGCTCAAAAGATTTCATATCACTAGTTGATAGCAAACCAGGGTTTGATAGCGGTTGTTTGACTCAAAGACCCCCTTGCTTAGCCCCTCTGTTCTTGTGCCTCATAATGATTGTTAACTTCATAATAAGTCGACTGAGTGCAGTTTCTGATGGAGCTGAATCTCATGTAGCTACTGTTGATCACTTTTGAAATCAGGGACTGATTCTGACAAAGTTTACTGCCATCGAGTTGTGTAAAGATGTACCTCCTGAACTATTTGCAGTTCAGTGTGCCTGCCCCAATAAATAGGGCTGAGTTTTTCTGTAGAGGAGGTGACTGAATTCCTGAGCATTAGTATATACACTAGAATTAAAATAATGTTGTAGGCATCCCCTTTCCAGATCATCTTATAATGAACCTTTTGACCCCCAGTCCTGTCTGTGGATGAAGAACAGCCCCACTCCAACACACATGAAGGGGAATGGGACAACAGATATTTGAGTTGAGCCCCAAATCTGGTGCAGATTTTGGTGGTGAACCTCAAACTTGCTTGACCAAGTAAGGATAGGATGAGCTCTTGTAGGATCACAGACACTCAGGGCTGGGGTGAAATTTAAAGTTCATCATTTCCCTCCTCCGTCAAATTGATCAATGTTAGGTAGTGAATCATCTCCAAGTCTTCCAAACTCTGCTTAAATACCTACAGGAGGAAGAGCCCAAGGAAGTAATTAGATGTTTTTGAGATGGTCTGTTTGATCTTGACTGGATTTAATATTGCGTATTCTTTCTAGTAAAATGTTTGTTAAAACTAAACAAAACAAAAAACATGGTTAGCACTCAAACCTCCTATCCCATTTTTGTTGCACCAGGTGTGTGACCCTTCTGTGGGCATCAAGTTCCTAAGTGGAACACTTAGGGGTGTTTGGGATGCCATAGCGAATCCCTTTCGTTTGCTGAGCATTGCACATTTTTCAGAGGGCAGTAACTACTTTGCATATGTTGGAAAGACTGAGTATATGGTAGTGTCTTTATTTTCCTGATGGCTTTAGAAATATAACCTATTGGTGATACCTAGAGAACATTTGATTTGTTGCTTTCATAACTGGAGTAGTGACTCCACTATAAAGAGCACTGACCCTGTTCACCTTTCTGCTGTGTCTCAGCACACTGGTGCTAGTAGATGGTTTTTATGAATACCTGTTATGGACCCCTTTAGATCTTGCAGTGGCTGGCCGACAGGTGGTCATCTCTCTGTCTGTCTCTCTCTCTCTCTGATCTTCATTTGAGCATGACAAAACTATTCCATTTCCCCCCTGTGTAACATGAGGAAATAAAGATCTTGAGATGTTATTGTCTTGTTCCCTTCCTTTGCTCCTTCTTTTTCTCCCTCCTGACCTTCTCTCTTCCTGCGGATTTCCAGCACTCGTCACATCTTTTCTGTTTCCTTGTGGTTTACAGATGATCATGATGCAGTCCTGAGGTTTAATGGAGCACCCACGGCCAACTTCCAACAAGATGTGGGCACAAAGACTACTGTTCGCCTGATGAACTCTCAGGTAAAATTGCTTCTGTGCATATGTGGAGTGAGAAGGGGACCCCACAAGGCTCCAAAGCAGAATGTATCTACCAGGAGCCCATCAAAGCTGCCAGCTTGATTAAATCTCTCTACCTTGCTGAGTCCCAGATTCTTCATTAGAGCAGGAAACAGTGATTCCATGACCCAACCGTGTGATGTGTTCATAAGAAAACCCTCTTGTATTAGTCTGCAGTGATAGAGGTGTTTCAGACTCAGGAAAGAGGGTTCTGCTATCCCTGTAGCTGAGGGCATACCTGGCATATAGTGTGAGTGACAACAGAGCAGAGGACATCCAGGGTAGAGTGAGGAGTACTGTGAAAAATAAATGAAAAAATATGTGTGAGCTTGCTTCATGAGCTGAGAAATGTTACACAAGTATCATAAGACATCATCCCCACGTGATTATGTATGATATGCACTAGAATTCACACATTATTTCATGAATTCCCTTAGGTAATTAGTTTCCTGAACTATTTCCAGGTAGCACATTTTGATTTCTCAATACCAACAGAAAATGGAGAAATATTCTTGCCACAAAGTTCTGTTAATAGATTTAACGAGTGGGAAAAACTGGATTACACGCATATGAAAAATTGCATGATGGCCAGGTGTGGTTTGGTTACTCACATCTGTAGTCTCAACTACTCAGGAGGCTGAGGCAGAAGGATCAGTTGAACCCAGAGGTTTGAGGTCACCCTGGGCAATAGCAGGAACCCATCTCCAAACCAAAACAAAAGAAATGATTGCAGATTCACTCACAAACACTGATTTTTTTCTTTTTTTCTAGCAAAAATATGAGTGTTGGATGTTTTTATGTACATAGTTAATCTTTATATCCCTCCCCATAACTCAGGGGCATGGAGTGGATCATGAAACCTATCAGAAACATCTTACTAGCACTTTCCTGGTGGAATATGCGTTTCTGCTTTCCCGTTCTCCACTTCTTTATGTCTTTCTTTCTCTGTATTTCCTGACTTCTCATATTTAACCAGCTGAGCTGAAGCTGCATACTTCTTACATTGGAGGCCCATAGCCCTAAGGTTCTTTTTATGATGGGATGGGAATTGAGGAATTTACCTTCTGTGCAAATGGCTACTGTCTTGTATTTTGTTCTTCCTCTAAAACCATTTCTTTAAGAGAATTACTTCCTTTTTTTAAGAGTGAGTTTTTATTTTTATTTTATTTTATTTATTTATTTATTTATTTACTTTGATTTTTCCTCTGCTTAGTTGTGCATGTGGTACTGGGGATCGAATCAGGATCCTTGTGCTGACCAGGCCAGCCCTGTACCCTGAGCCACTTCTCCAGCCCCAAAGAGACTCATTTTCTATCACTGTAGCATTCTCCAGTAGCCTCTAGGTACTCCAAATGCCTGGGCACTATTCCTTCTTATATTTTGGGTTTTTATATTATCTTTATTATTACTAGAATGGAGAGGTTTGAAAGAAATGGTTTGGTTAGCAAGAGTCTCTCTGAAGCAAGTGGCCTTTGAGCTTGACATTGAAAACCAGATAGTATTTGGAGAAATAGTAATAAGGAAACATTCTAGAAAGTAGGATTGGCAGGACAGAGATGCATAGAAAGTGAGGGAGTCATTCACA